>BMAO01036736.1:0-20953 GCA_019973975.1 Trichonephila clavata | reverse complement strand
GAAAATGAATGAGAAATTAAGAACACATTTTAGACGGGCATAAGAAATAAAATAACGTGATGTAATAGATCACTCGTGTGAAACACGGACTTGCGCAAATTCGCAGGTAACTTTCGCCCATGTTAGACATAGGCAAAATCTTTAAGGGGTTGAATATTACAAATTATTCTATTTTTAAACATAATTCTAGATTTCTAAATGCGTAGATATGATATTTGGCTACTGTTTTAGGATCAATTCATTTTTTTTTAAAATTCAATTAATCATAATTTATTTAAATTTTACTACCTCTACTTTATATATGTTACCATCCAAGAAAGCTATATTTTACCTCAGTATTACAAGTAATTATTGTCGCTTCAGGTATTGACCTCCTGGCTTTCGTTGTGGAGAAGAGAAAGATTAAGTTAACACAAAAGTACAAAATTCGAAAGAAAGTTTTAAGTATTCTCAAAGTATTACTGATTTTAAATTGTACTAAGTTTCCAAATTTATTTTGTAAGTATTTACTTGGACAAGATTTGGCCTCTTTACAGATATTGATGCAACAAAAATGTGATGGAAAAAGTAACTTAAAATTTATTTCCTGTATATGTATATATAATATATAATGTTATCCTATATATATATAGGAGTTTGCTCTAGTATTTCTGTGGCTAAATCTATTCCATAGTTATCTTAGGTATATAGCTATTTTTTGTGTATATTTTGTAATATATATATAAACATTTTTTACAAAACAACTGGTCACTTAACACTGTGATATTTAACAATTCATATTGAAATTACTCTTGAAGTTCAGTAGTCTTCATGTAATTGAACGAGGGTGAGTCGGAAAATAAGTTTACCCTGTCGACTGTGGTAAAAGTTGTGTATGAAAGTCAAAACATAGAATGAGACGTTAAAAGATAAGACATAACTTTATTTTTCACATAACTAGTAAGTATATTGAGACATTTGTGATAAGGCTGATAAGCTTCAAATAGCCCTCCAGAAAAAAAATCAGGGCTTTGCATACGAAAGAAGAGTTTAACGACTGTGGGTGAACGACAAAACAGCAAGTGAACGCGCAAGACACCGATACACAATTGGGTAGAGGTAAAGCCACGATCAAGAAGATGGATTCGGAAAAAGTGGTCTAGGCTTCTCAAATCTTGCGTTCTATTGTCGGATGACAATGTGAGACCACACTGAGACGACAATGAAAAACCAATATTGCATCCTTTAGTTGGGAGGTCCCACACCCTCCGCCATACAATAGGGATTCGCACCAAGTGACTTTCATATTTTTTTGGCTTTGAACAAGAATTTTGCCGGAAGGCGCTTAGGAAGCAACACTGAATTCAAACAAGCCGTCAAATGCTTCTTCCGAATCCAAAGCCCTGAGTTTTTCCTGGAGCAAACTTTGAAGCTTATATGAAGGGGTATGACAATATCTCAATGTACTTGGTACTTATGTGGGAAATTAAAGTTAAGTCTTATCTTTAAGATACCATTCTATGTTTTGACTTTCATACACAACTCTGACCACAGTAGACAGGGGAAACATGTTTTTCTGATTGTTGATGATTTTTTTTCTAAGCCTTTCATTTTTCGTAAAGCTCTGCTTTGCAATTACTTTTATATGGTTGTTATTATCATTCTAATGGTTTAACTTAAGGTAACAATTTTTACCCTGGTACTTCAAAATGTCTAATATATCGGTAAAAACTTCTTGTGTTTTCAGTTCGAAATCTCATAAAATGAATTAAATGTATTAAAACTTAGATAAAAAAAAAATGTCACATTTTCGGTTGTTATGAAAGGACAAATAGATAATGAATATATTAGTTTATTTTAATAAGTATATTATTGAATAATAATAAATATAAAATTCAAATTTGAATTCATTTAAGGGAACCGGACGTCCTCGATGAGGTAAAAAAAGCAAAATTTGGCTTTTTCGAAAGAACATTATTTTCAAAAACAGAAAGACTCCATAAATAAAAAATTTATGTCATACAACCTATATACTTTTCTTAATATACTATAACATAAAATTATTAATTTTTTAAATTTTTTAAGAAAATATAAGGATTTGAAAAAGTACACACCAAAAGGAGCTTTCGTATACATGGTGCTCATTAGGTACAAGTATCTTTACTTTTTATAATATATAACACCAAAATACATGCTGTTTTAGTTAAAAATTGTACGTTTATTTAAATTTAATAAATCTTTTTATATTTCGTCGTTCAGAAATTTTTTAAAAATTTTGAATTTTGACTTTTGAAATTTGTTTTGAATTTTGACTTTTTGAAATTTGTTTTGAATTTTAACTTTTTTGAAATTTTGATAAAAATGTCATTTTTTTTTTAGAAATTGAACAGTTAAAGTAAAAATACTAACATTTCAGGAATGAAATTAGAAGCATTGAATGCATTACCATGATACAAAAGCTCATACCAAGTTTCATTAAAATTTAATAAATAGATTTTTCTACACATGTACCTAAAAACTGAAGAAACACGTTTTGCGAAAATGGAAAAAACTAAATAAAATGGTACACTTACCTAAAATTTGACTTTTAGAACATTCCAGCACTGTACTCATCTTGCATAAACTCTTCTAAGGCATCCTGCTTCCTTTTAATTTGCCTTTTAGTTGTCCTGGCTCTTTGGTAGCTTTTTGGATATTCATCTCGGCTTCACAAATTCTGACGTAGTCAATTTTACGAAGGCCTTCACAAATATTGATCCTGGATTTATTTGCAGTCTTTTAATACTTCTGTTCTTGCGTATGCATATTCACTGAAACATATAACTGCGTCCTTAACACCCATTTGCAAGCCTTTTTGCTCACCAAATGTGTTTTTTTGGCACACGATCCACACGCAGTTATTAAAGCTTTCGTTGGGGTTTTGAGTTTGGCCATGCAGACATTTTAATAAAAGTTATTTCGCAGTTAAATCTCTAAATATTTTTTTTAATTTTAAGAAGAACTGCTTCTGGGAGGAATGTTTGTGGGTGTACCTTTCACAGATACAAGGCTTTGTTGTACCTGCACCAACTTTCTTCTCCCGCAGGGCACAAACCATGTTGTGGATTTCATATGTCGATAGTTTATGGAAATACATTACCCAGATGGATTTCGACATATCTGCGACTGATTTCCCAGCATTTCTTCTTATGGCTAGGCCATAGTATTTTTGCAGCAAAAGAATTTCTGCATCTGTAAGCCTTCCTTGTCCAGATATTGCTTTATTGTCTGACAGCTTGATGGATTTTAAACTGTTCGTTAAGGCTCTCAGTCTTGATCCCATTCTTTTTTGGACGTGGCCGATGTACTCCAGTTTTCAATAGGAACATCATCACCGTATAAGTTGGACTCTTGAACCCTAAGGAACCCTTTCGAATCTCCATCTCCAAGGTACTGAACATACCGAACATCGCAATTTGTTAATGAACGATTAAAAATCCGCAGTGCTCCTTCAGTCTCCATTCCCGCACTAAATCCATGATAGTTTACCTGGCAATTATCACAGGTTTTGTTTCTGTTTCTACATTCAAAACAATATTTTGATAGGCACTAAAACCAATAACTTTTCCGTTATCGAGAGAAGTTGCCTTTGCGTACCATTCTTTGACGTGTGTCCTCATTTTTGCCAGGTCCATCAAGAGCAATTGCTATGTCCTTATTGTTTTCGTTTCAATGACAGCTTCATTAACGCTGTTAACCATTGAACGTCATGAAGAGTTTCCAACGCATTAAAAATTGGCGTATACAGTCTTTTTTCAAATTTAGCTGGAGGAGGAGGCAAGTTCATCAGCGCACAAAATGTCTGAGCTGCACTTTTTCCAATTCCAATGCATCTCATGCCATAAACAAACCTCAAATTTACTTGATACTACTGCTGGCACAGAATTTAAAGTTATTGAACCATGACTAGAGCCACAATACTTGTAAGTTGCTGATATACTGCTAGCAAGGCCTTCTGCGACTACTTTTATTTTCAGCAACATCAAAGCAGAAAGATCTATCACAATATCTGCATTTTTGCAATATGGTTGAAATATCCTTAATCATATTTAAGTTCAATAATAACAAACCTGTTTTGAGATTCAGCTGAAAAGTTATCTTCATAGTCAAAATGTCCTTCACTCTTCTCAATCTTTTTTTTAGAAGCCCTGACATCAAATTGTTCACTCTCCATACATACTGAAGTTTTTTTATGAATTAGACGACGTTTCTGATGTCCAAATTTCTATGTTCGAGGCATTGCAAATATTTAAAATACTTACAAACCACAAACAAACAGAAAGTAAACAAGAAAAAGTAATTTAGCAGTCAAAATATGAAGTTCGCAACTCACGTGTTTGCAACTCAAGGACAAGAAAACAAATGTTCAAATTTCGCACAGCTTATGTTATAAACAAGAATGAGTTGAATAGTTATAGTCCTTCTCAAACCACAAGAATAAAATAAATTTATCCAGATTAAGTGATATTAAAATACCAATCTACAATCTACATAAAAACATGCTTCGGTTACTGAAAGATGGGTGTGGCAGTTGATGTACGATAACGTAAACAACAGGTGTGGCAGCTGTTGTTTACATTTTAAAACCGCAATTACTCGGATAATAAGCCTTACATCTATATATGTTATACATTTTTGGAATCAGCATTAACTCTACTTTTTTTAAAGATGAAAATTGAAAAATCGATTTTTTGAAGGTTTATAACGTCTCGGTTATCTTAAAAGCATTGAAGAAAAGAGCATTCAAAAATATGATTTCTAAACAAGATATGATACATAAACAATATGTATCTCTAATCTACGTTATAACCTTTGAAAATATATACTTATAAATAAAAATTACTCTAATTTATTTTAGTATATTATTTTATTTAATAATTTATTATCAAATTTTTATGGTTTAAAGTACAGCGCTCAATACATTTCCAAGGGATGCCATCATAAAATAAATATTCGATGTAATAATGTGCCTTTGATCGGTATATATGTTTAATAATGAGTACAGTTTTCTTACAGGACATTTTCTAGATGCTTTTAAATTAAATATTTATTTTCATCGTATATTTATTTTTAATACAGTTTCGAAAACTATCCAACTCATACGCTAAAATTAATTCTTAATTCCAAAATTTTCCATTCATAAATATTCAGGTAATATAAATTTATTTTGCTTTAGCTTCTTCAAATTTATAAATATTCTACATAAAGAGTTTTAAAATATTCAGCCAATTCTCTCATAATAAAATTTATTAAAAGTAAGGAAAAGTTTTGAAGTATTTTCAACTTATTAAATTTAATCAAGTTTCAAAGATGAATTATGTATTAAAGCAGAACCATTGTCTCGTATGATTAGGAATAAGAAATATATGAAAGAGGAAATTCAAAGGGTAGATATGTGCCCACAGGGTGTCCCGAAAATAGTGCCTAAACTCTGCGCAGCCCATTTCATCGTTGGGTGTACATAGAAAATCCCGAAGAACTGTACCTGGACGATCCTTAGTTTACTAAAAAATACAGTAAATGATGATGAGAGAATGATTTCATTCCAATTTATTTTTGTGCTTTTGTACGTGATTGGTTAAATATGGCATGACCGGTCATCAAATCGGATATGCAGTTCAGTTCTATGACCGCCCAGATCACCAGATCTCATACAGATGGGTTAATCTGCCTATGGGGCATTTTTAAATGTATGGTGTATAGAAATGTAGAGAATACACAAACGGATTTACTTGCTCACCTGCATGCTGCTTGTACTTCGAAGTACATCGCATTTCTTGACGTGTGAGCTCATCCATTCTTGAGCACTCAAGCCTGCTTCGATATGTATCAAGCTCACTTTGAACATCTGCCTTTATAAATATTTGTAAATACTGTTGTTTGTGTGATGATGTGATGTCCTTGAACCTGCTGTGACGTTATACTTTGTTTTTTCGTATTTTTTCTCGTAAACTATGTACCATACAGGTACAGTTCTTTGGGCAATTTTTTATGTTATCCACGGAAAATCTGGCTGAATGGAGTTCGTGCGCTATTTTGGGACACCCTACATATAAATATATATTGCAACGGATTTCCATCGAATGATATGCATGGATGTTAACGCAATGCTTCTCAAACTTTCACTATGGGTGACCAATTTTTGATCATAATTTTTATCACGCCACCCCTTATACAAAAATAATATATTGAATTCAATAATAATGCAACGGGCGCTAAAGCTAAAATGCGAACTTTATTATAATTCGAAAAAATTAACAAGATAAGTATTGAATTTTGTAATTGTTACTTTTAAGTAATATATATTTTAAACAAATTACTGTTAAGTAATAGGATAATTATTATGTAATTTTTTTTTCCTTTCGCTAATTTTTAAATTGGAGCAGATTGCAAAATGATATTTAATTAAAGATCTATTTCCTCCATCATCCATTTCTAAATCTAGAAATGTTATTAAAAAATATAGTCTAGGTCTTTGGTCTCAATTCATATCCAGCACATCTAGCATTCTCTTGAACGTCTGCGTTACTTTGAGCAACTAACTTATCAGACGTCTAGGCAAAACATATAAAAATGTTGTACCTAGTAGAATTCCAGTTAGTCTTGGTCGAGTCGATACTTCTATAGCTACCAAATCCACCTTAAATGTACATTTTATAATTTGCGCTTTAGTTGTGTTTCACACAGTGGCGTAACGGAAAATAATTAGGCCCCCCGCAAGGTCAGGTCTTGGGCCCCAAGCCAATATATATAATATATATTTAATATATATTTTTTTTTTTTTTTTTTTTTTATATATATATATATATATATATAATATATTATATATACTTGCTAGAAAAGTGTGCGCACAAAAACAACGAAAAAAATTTAAAAACCAGAATTTGAAATTTTTTTTAAAATGATATTTTATTTAGTTCATTCCAAGTATTGAGAATAACAAAAGTAAACTCGTTTTTTTTCATAGATTTTAAAATAAAAACTGGTTTATAGCGATACCAACAATAATCAAGTAGAAAAATCTGCGTTCACTGTTTTAGTAGTAATTATAAAAGTTATTTAAATAGGATAATGAGCTATTTAATAGCTGCAGTGGCGTAACGGAAAATAATAAGGCCCACCCCCTCGCATGGTCAGGTTTTGGGCCCCAAGCCAAATCTTACAAAAAGGATTACAAAATCAAACATAATATACCGATACACATCACCTAAAAATATTTAAATATTAAACTGATAACTGAATACAAAATCAACCTGAGTCTGAATAAACGAAGTAAATAATAACCTTTAACATTAGAGAGTATTTATGGTATTTATTAAAATGGAAAATCTCTCCAACAACTGTCGAAAGATAACCTGGTAACTTAAACAAAAACAACACATTAAGAAAGAACGAAAATTGTAAAATAATTTTCGTTTTCAAATTATTGAGAAAGAAAAAAGATATCGCTTACCTTTCTTTATGACTCCTTTTCTTTAGTTAGAGTATCCTTATCAGCTGAAGTGTCCGCTGAGTGAATTAATTTTCATTTCCATGATTTGTTATTCAGGTTCACTAGCATTACTATTAATAGTACCTGCACAAGATTACGCACATGCAGATTTTAAAAATTTATCCAATTTTGCACATTTACTATTTATATTAACTCATTTTCCTTTCGAATTTTTCGTTTTTGAGAAACATTCAAAGTTTTTCAACTGCACTCATTTTAGCGCCGCGTTTCTTCTTGTCCAATTGACAAAATGCTATTTTTGAACCAGAATATTAAATTCCGATAAAAAAAAATACAGTTCTAATTATGAAAGCTAGAAGTGAGATGGAAATGTTTTTATCGTTAAGGAACACACCTAAATTTAAGTGCATTGAATATAAAATAGAGATGCTCTTCTATATGAAAGCAATTTTGTGAAACGTTTCTCATTATGCTTTATTTGATTGAATACTCATAAATCTGACCAAATTATTATTTAAATGCTCTCTATGGTTTACAAGTATCGTAATACTATTTCACGTGAAAAAAGTATAACAAATGTACGTTATTTACGACTTCGATAAAAGAAAATGAATGCATCAGGGGAGGGAACTAAAGTTGCCAATAAGTTACTCTGCAACTTGGGTAGAAAGTATAAATCAATGTCTTTTTTCTCTCTCTACTGCTAATATAAGTATACTATTATAATAGTGATGATTTTATCTTCCCTAGCATATATCCCCGATTCTCCATCTGACTTTTATTTTATCTGTTTGTAATTTGGTTTGAAAAAACACCACTCAAGAAAAATATCTCTCGTCGCTGGATTACAGTACATCAAACAAAATGTTTTTGATTTCGTTATTGGATCAAAAATATCTAATGAGCGCATTAAAATTTTGATTTTGAATGACGTTAGATCGCGAATTGGAAAATCGCTTAAAAGTTGGATTCTAAAAAATAGAAAGGGAATTTTGAGAAAATCTACATAAAGGGCGTCAGTCAGGCCTTGGTCCCCCCCCGCAGTGCGGGGTGCAGGGTGTACGTTACGCCACTGATTTCACAGTATTAAGTATTTAAGGCAAAAGATTAACAAAAAATGGATAAATTTTTAAGTCGTAAGCGAACATTCGACGATTATAAATCATCAACAAGAGCACAGTTCCAAAAATTAAATCAATTAAGTATTCTCAAAAAAATTTAAATTTTCGATTTACCACTACTAAAGTAAATGGAGAAGAAAAGCCCATGTAGTTATTTGTAAAAAAATGTACTGGTAGCAGACAGTATATAATAATCAACTTACCATAATAAACTTAAAATACCTTTGGAAACGCTTCATAGTGAGTACATTAACAAACCTCAAGAGTTCCTTGAAATAAAATTAAAATCATATGAAAAACAGAAAGCATTTTTAAAAAAGCGTTGTCTGGAAATGAAAAAGCTTTACTTACATCTTACAAAGTATCATACAAAATAGCCAGACGTAAAAAGCCTCACACTACTGGCAAAGAGTGCCTATTTTGCCAGCAGTAACTGCGATCGTAAAAACTATGTTCGGAAATAATTTTGCCAGTGTTGCCGTCTATGGACGGCAACTCTTTGGCAAAATCAACTGCAATTTTAAGCCTCAGAGAATAAGCATTTAGAACTAATGTTAAATAATGAAAAAGAATGTAAAATTCCGATGAAGATTAATTGGGTTATTTTTTAATATTTAAAGCAAGGAGACTTCAAAATCTTTAACCCGGGAGTAGGCACGCACTAGATACTAAAGTTAATGGTCACGCTAGGTGACTGAGTCACCCCAATCCCTTTTTTTATAATTATTTTTATTGTGCACGATACAAATCACAATTCTAGTGAATAATTTAACTAAGAAAAAGCATACTTACCTACTTTTAATGACTTTTCAATTTTTCTTTGATAACTGGAGAAAAAATCCAATAAAACTGAACAAGAACCTTAAGATTGTTAAGAAACGTTTTCCACTCTCGAAAAAGAGGGAGATATGTGACAAATACATTTTAGTTCCTCTGAAGACTGTCATATAGGAGGATACTGTCAAGGTCATTGGTAAAAAATGAACAGTTTTCCCTGAATTAACGATTTCGTAAACCTGGGACTACTTTGCGCATCACGCAAACACTATAGGGTTAAAAGTGTATCCAATATAAAAATAAGGATGTTTGTTCTAAAAATAAACTGAGTGAAACGTTTTTCTTTATGCTTTTTATGTTTCAGCATATTTATAAATAATAAATCTTCGCGAAATAATCCTTCAATCATCTGTGCTTTTCTAAATATCATAAAGCTCTTTCACGTGGAATAAAGCGTAACAGAAGTATATTAATTACAACTTCCCTAAATGACAGTGGTGAATTTTTTATCTTCCTGCAATTTTTATCTCTCTTGGTCTGGGTTTTGATTTTTCTCTGAAAGAGTTGTATTTTAGATTAAAAGAAAACGTAATAAAAAAAATTCTCATCGAGGAATTACAGCAAATCAAACAAAATGTTTTTTTATTTGGTTACAGGATCAAAGACATCTTGAAGTAAAAATGACGTAATATTGTCAGATGAGTTATATAAATTATATCAGTGTAAATGTGTATTTTTATTAGGTCAAAAATATTTTGTTTCAATTCATTCCCATAAAAATAATTTTTTTGGAACTTTTACTTTCGACATGATTGTGCCCCCCTTGTAGGTTTTTCTTGCCCCCTATTGGGCACACCCCACAGTTTGAGAAACGCTGTGTTAACGGCTAAGATGTTATAACTTGGTTATCCATGAACTTACGTCATTGGATATTATTTACCTTAAAACGAAAATATGAACTCGTAAATTTGTTTCAGTTTGATAAATTTATTTAAAAAAGCGGAAAGTCTTAGAGGATATTTAAAAATAATAAGTTATATTTTTAAAGATTTTTCTATTCTCTTTCTTATTTATTTATTTTATCGATATCTTAATTATTGATAAATGGTCACCCGGATATTCTCTTACATCAGTGCTTCTCAAACTTTCAATATTTGCGACCCAATATTGAGCCATAATCATTACGCCCCACCCCCTCCATACGACTTGAACCTCTTAAGAGGCACTGGCGTATATAAACGTCTTGCTCAGCCAAAGTATTAATTGCCCTGTCTTTACGAAGTACGAACTTATCTGTACACTGCTGTCCATAAAATTGTTTCAAAGGCTTTGGAATGCAATAAAAGGGCCTTGATAGTGTTTGTGAGGGATTTACTTATCTCAGAGGATTTGCTTATTTATTCCATTTCTTCCATACCCCAATACATCACATATCCGGAAAATGGTGGTATTGGGGAACGAATCGCGTAACTTTTAGTCGGAAGTTAAAGGATTAATTACAAATCATACAAATTATCAAGATAAATTGTTATATTTTGTATATAACTTTATATATGACAAGCCCATAGGGACACTGGTAATTATTAAATCTGTTTTTATAACTTAGAGTTGTTAAACTAGTTATAAAATACATTGCACTGATACATAGTACTGATACACTTATAAGTGAATTATATCAGTGTTTTATTTTTTATTATGTCAAAATGCATTTTGTTTGCTTACTTTCAGAAAATTAATTTTAAAAAAAAACCCTTTTGTTTTCGATATTTTAAATTGATCACGTCCCCTTGATTGTGTTATAACGCCTCCTTAAAGATGTGCGTCCCACAGTTTGAGAAACGCTGTCTTACCATGTAATAAAAAAATAGTTTTTAAAAGTTGATGTAGGTTTGAGTTATTCAAGAGATATCCGTTAAATATTATATATATACAGATAAGTCTGTTCAAAAATTGCAAAACATTTCCGACAGATATTCAGATTTCAGAAAAGGCAGTCATTCTTGTTTTAAGAAGCCTTTAAAAACAACACACACAAATAGCAATAATTTTCTTTTAAATTTCTCTCATTCTTCTGACTCTCACAGAAGGTATATATACATTTTGCGATTAGAAACTAGTTCTATCAGGATCAAGATTGTGCAAACATATGAAAATTAAAATCACTTCGTGGAGTATTAGACAGATTTGTGGGAAGTGAATATCACAATCGTGAAAGGTGAAAAGTTCCGCAATCTCTTGGGCTTCGTTCCCATTGGATAGAGAGAAAGACGTATCCCAAATCTAATTAAAATTAATCTGTGGATTTGACGATGCACGCTTCGGTTCATAAATCAATATGAAAAGGAATTTAGAATAACTCCTAATTGTGGAAGTGAACTGCTGACTTTTGGCAGTTCCTCTCACTTAAATAATGAAACTGAGAAATGCGGTTTCGATTAGAAGCAATGGGTGAAAAGTTTTTTCCCCTGTAGGAGTAAGTGTCTTAATGTGTTACCAATAAATACTCATGGTGACCTATATTGTAAAGATGAAACTAAGATATCCATAGTATGGCAATATCAAAGAAGAATATTCTTAAAATTGAAAGGAAATTATTCAAAATTTTAAAAGGATAGGCTGTTTGAAATATAATAATGCACTTACCAAAATCGGATTTATATTCCCTGTCATTTGAAATCATCATTTAAACAGATTTTTTGATGATATTTACTTTTTTTTTCTTTTCATATGTAAATTTATATTTTTTTGTTTATTTATTCAAAAATTTTCTGAATGCTTCTTTCATATGTTATCCTAAAATCTGTCTTACAATTTACAGGTAAAATAAACTTTATATTTTATTTAAAATTTTAAATTAATTTGGCACTAGTTATTTATGAAGAATATATTTTAACAAATTCGGCAGACTTTATTAATTTATGCTAACATATTTCAGCTGTTACTAAACGTTCATTTATTCAGCATAGTGTATGTGTCTATTTTATCATAATATATATATTCTTAGGTGAGCGGGGTGGGGTAATAGCGAGAGAACTACTGATTGAGGGAATTACAATGTTCGATTCGTTTTTCTTGTTTCCTCGTCGATAAGTTTTCCCAAAAATGAAATATGAAAATTTTTTCCATCTCCTTTATGCAGCCTCCAGAAATTTTGAGCTTGACATCCAGAATATTATTAAATACTTGAAACAGCCGATGAAATACCTATTTTCATATTGACTTTGCTTGAAATTCACTTGATAGACACCAGCTACCTCGTGTTGTTTACAGTGCGACATTAATACAAACTCAACTCATTCTGCAATTGATACAAGGTCCCGTTTGCAATTTTTCATGAATTTCCTTTTTGTCCTTAGTAGTAGTTATTTTTGTTGTTGATATACTCTCTAAGAATACTCAGAATATACAGATTTTTGATTTATAATGAAAGAAAAATAGAGTAATTTCATTTTTGTATAGTTTTGCTAGCTTCAGTCCCAACTAAAAAACTGTTTTTATGTAAATATGTAGGCGCAAGTGGTGTAATAGGGAAAATATATTTGTGGTTATATTTTGTTTGTATAAATATGTCTCTGCTAATTTGAAAATTAGGAACGCCCATGTGTGTTGTTGAAGTAAAAGATCTTTATGACTCAAATATAGTATAACACACCTTAGTTTAGTTATTATGTACACTTTCAGATCACTTTTACATTTTGAATAAATGCATAATTTCATGAAATATACCGTTTTCTTGGGACTATTTTTGAAACTAGTCATACCATTAATCGGATGGGTGCCTAAAAATATTAATTGGAAAAAAAAATCACACTTAATTTTGAGATTATAGTATAAAACTCTTGGATTTGCTATACACCATGCATTATTTGACCATCACTTCGAACCATTCCATTAATTAAAATCAGCAAATTGTTAAGAAAATAATTTATTTTTTGTTACTTTTTTAATGGTGCGTTAATTTTGATTTTATTTACGTCTAATTGAAGAGTGTTCTTGTAACATAATCTTAAAATAACTGAGCAATTTAGACATAATTTTCTTTTTTTATATTAGTGAAATCTTCGAAAAAGTATTCTAAACTTAATGGGAAGAAATGAATTGGTACTTTCAGTAAATTTATACGATACTAGCTGGTATACCTGTTCTTGGCACGGGTGAATTGAAAAATTAAAGAATACAGATTGAACAATACAGACAGAAACAATACAGACTTCACATCTCTCACAAGCGAAACTTCTTATGAAGAAACACCAACTTCCGCTACTAACGACTCGCCGTGCTCCTATTCAGTCCTACTCCACAGTCACTACTGCCCTTCCATCTAAATGGCTCAAACTAATTAACATGCCCTCAAATAAGGCTGATGCCATTCCTAAAGAGCTAAAATCCTGTGCTCTGGAAATGATCGAACAAAGGTACCTAGCGAATGAGTGGCTTCATGTCTACACTGACGGTTCATACCTTCAGTCGGCGCGAGATGGATCTGTCGGCTGTTTGAGGGCTCATTAGCAGTAGAAAAAACGTCAACAACTAGGATGGTGATGTCTTGGTTGTCTGTGAAGCTGCAAAGCGATTAATGGCTGCTAGCCTAGCTCCTGCAAAAGTTGTCCTCTTCATAGACTTCCAAGCTGCAATTTTAGCTTTAAGCAGCAATACACAAACTGACTGCCTTACACAAAGCAGAGTTAAACTAAAATTGTAGAGGTAACTCGTATGACTGGACTGTGATCTTACAGTGAGTCCCAAGTCATGTTAAGATCCCTGACAATGAGAGGGCTGACAAAAAACCAAGCAGGGAGCCGAGTCGTCTCAACCAGAAGTCCCCTTGACTCTCAGAGGACCAAAGATCATTATTTCTACATCCATCGACTAACATACAACCGTGACCCAAAAAATCAAGAGCCTCGGAAAAATCTGGTTACTGTGGGTCCAATCCCGAGGCACCTGTACAGAGCCGAGTCTGTTAACCAATTTCGCGTAACCACCTTACATGACTTTTTGCGATAACACCGCCACTGACTTGTCATGGCTGCTGACGAGGCCTGCCCACTCTGCGGCCATTCCAGAACGGATGGCGACCACCTGCTCTAATACACTAGACTCGATGAATATCCGAATGACGACATCGTCAGTCAGTAATGGGAAGCTCGGCGTCAAATGGTCAACAAGCCAAGCTTGGGCGTTGGATAAATAAATAAATATATTTAAGGTTAAGACGTTTTTAATTATTTAATTTTACGTGAATTTCAAATTAAAAAAGCTTTTTGCATATCTCAGCTAAACAAAATAACAATATTTGTTGTCTGTAGATCTAATAGCTGATAAAATAATATTTTTATTTTGTTTATAATGCACCGTTTATCTCTTGTGGGTCGATTTTTGAATACACCTTCCTAACCTGATCTCTGCCCAGCAAAAGTAAAACATTTTTACAAATTTTGTGTAATGAACGCTTAAAATAGTGTAAATAAGTTATATCTGGATGTGTGGTAAGTTAATATTACTCTCTGTGTTGTATTTATTTTATATTTAATTTGTAATATTCGCAAGCAACGCCGTTCCTTACATTGTAATGGCGATTCAATGGAAACATAGCAAAACTGTTGGCGATATAGCAAAGTTGGCATCGTTTTTGGTTACCATGTTGGCAACTTGTCTATTGATTGAATTGTGCAAAAGTTGATATGCTGTAGCACCATCTGATGGGAAGCTGCAACAATGAGGATATCATTTAAACCTTCTTCACGAAAAAAAACACAAATACATGCCAATTTTAATAGTGATCGATTTAATAGTGTTGGAGTGAATCGAGACTATATATACCACCATTAATTTTTATATACACTGGTGTCCAAAAGTTAACCATAATTGATAATTATGTGAATAAAGAAGGGACTGTAAATAAGAATCGCGGGAACGTGATATGCGAGTGTAAAATGGTTATAAAATAAGGAAGCAAATCAAAAGAATGAAAATAATTAATTTTATTATCCAAATTTATTATTTAAATCAGGGGAGTTTGCAGGCCATGACATGCGCTGGATGTTTTCCGTTTCAAGGAAGTCATCAATCAGAACCGCTCGGTGACATGGGGCATTATCATCCATGAATATGAAGTCAAGACCGACAGCACCTCGAAACAAGCGAATATAAATCTCAAGAACTTCGTCTCTGTACTTTTGAGCAGTCACAGACCACGTGTCAAAGAAATGGAGGTCTGCGGGGCCGTCCATCATGATGCTTGCCCATACCATTACTCCACTTGATGGAAAATGATGTCTTTCCGTTATGTTTCTTGGTTCAAAACGTGTTCCACGTTCTCTCCATATTGTTACCCGCGAGAATTACTACTCAGATTAAACCGGGACTCGTCACTGAACATCACATTGGCCCACTCTTCCACATTCCAATGTTGATGTTTCAAACTCCAGTTTGAACGAGCGCGTTTATGCTCAGACGTGAGGAGAATGTAAACTACTGGTCTTCTGGCATACAGGCCTGCATGTTTGAGTCTCCTGTAAACAGTTTGTCTCGAAATTCGTATTCCTGCCGTGACTGTGAGCGCCAAACCCAGTTATCTGGCAGTACTGCGCATCTGACGTCGCGCACTTATTACCAGATATCAGTCTTGGCGAGGGGTTGTGATTCTTGATCGACCTCATAATGGTTGTCGGGTAACGTCTCCCGTTCTTTGAAACTTCTTCCACAGTCTTGAGATCAGACCTTGGTCCACATTCAGAATTCAAGACACTTCGCTTTGTGATCGTGAGGATTCCAGCATTTCAATGATTCTTCTTTTCGTAAACATGTCCAATTGGCGTCTTTGTACCATCATTCACCTTGTTTGATGGTTAACAACGTTCCTTCGCACAGCAGTTGCACGAAACTTGTCTGAACTGCCTATGCTGCGTGAATCGGTTTTCTTTACGCTCGACATGCGCTGGTGTTTCGCGCAGGACGTAGTCCACTGAAAAGTTTTGCATAAATCAATGTTTCTTCTTCACCCAATTAATATCCGCAAGAAATTTGGAATAATTTTACGAATATTTACTCCATGTTTTGCACATTTTACGATTTATGCTTAACTTTTGGACACCAGTGTATATAGATTTTTTTCACACAGTTCAATTTGTGGCATTGTATAACCTCATAATTACTTTGTTTGTGTGACTTAGTACTTATACTTCAGTTTCATATCCATACCTCTCAACAGCAAACATTTCTTTTCCTTCCAAACAGTCTTTAAATTTACAACGAACATTAGAAAGGATATTCAACGCAATAATAATCAAGATTTCTTAACAAAAAAGTATGCATTTTTTTAAAAAATAAATTATTAAGCAGAAGTTTAAAGAAAAATGTTATTCTTAATTTTAATGTTTAATGTAAAATGAAAGTAATTTGCATTAAGTTTAAATTCAAACTCAGTCAGATGAATAACATTCATGGTAATATGTATTTAAGTGAAATACGAGTCTCCGAACAAAAAGAGCCCAAACTCTGCACTGCGAGACTCTTCGTTGGAAAACATAAGAAAATGCCCAAAGATCTATAAAAGTACGCTTTCTATAGTTTACGAAAAACAAAGTATGACGTCATATTTGTATTCGACACATCAACAGCAATACTTCTAAATATTTGTACAAGCAGACGTTCAAAGTGTCCACTGTACATATCGAGGCAGGCTTGAGTGTGTCGTGGAATGGATGTGTGCATAAATGCAGCGGGGTGTCCACCGAATTACAGGCAACATCTAGACAAACAACTGGCGAGTCCGTTTGTGTAGTCACAACGTCTCCATACACCAATTCCTTGATAAAAATTTACAGGCAAATAAACCCAACTGTATGAGATCTGGTGACTGTAGTGGTGATAGAACAGCCCTTCCCCTCACATCCGATTAGCGACCAGAGTATGCCATATTCAGCTAATCACAGACAAGTGTACAAAAATATGCCGGAACCCCACAGTGAACAATAATGCATCATTCCTGATTCATCACCATGCTCTTTGGTCATTTTTATGTAAACAGAATGATGAAGATATCCAGAGATTGTGTGCTATTTTTGGGACATCCTGTATATTTTATGGGTACTTACGTATTATTGCAACCTATTGGCGACATTATATGAAATGAAGCCTATGAATGCCAATTCAGCACATACGACACATGCGAAATTGGGGTTGAAAACTTGGTGGGTTATTTTTGTAATGCTCTCGCCTAAACGCTTAAAGGTGTAGAAGGATTGGAAAGAACACTAGCCATAGTTCAACGAAACAATCTAATTTATTCACAATATTAATCACCATACAAATTCAATCGATCCAGTCTAAGAGATGCACCCAATTATTTACTATGCAGACAATAAAAGAGGTGAGGGAGATATGAGAAAAGTTTAATACTAACCACACTTACTGAAGGCGATCACTTTGACTTCTTAGCTATTTAATCTGGATTTAATCCCACTGACAACAAGGCACCTTAAATAATTCAATTACCAAATACTAAATATCCGCTATTCACATTCAGTTTGATTAATCTCTACTCCGATTGCAGTCTATCCAATCTCTCTCTCTAACCTGAAAACCTAGACTATATATAATTAGTTTTAGTTAACATAATCACGTCTTCTTCGAAGAGGAGTTTTACAATAAAATAATTTTTAAAGACCAGAAATTCCCCAAAAGGATTATTAGTAGAAGGAGCTCGGATAGGACAGTCACATCTTGAGCATTTGCGATTGTTGCGATAATACGTAAGTGCCAAGTTATGTATAGCTCTATCGACTTGTATTGTAATGAAAGCAGATTTTTTTTTCTATTTAATGTTCCTTAAATTAATTTCTCACACTCAATACAAATACATTGATTTTTTATGAAAAATACCTTCCTTGTAAAATCAGAAGCATTTACAAGATCTGATCAAGAATGTGGTTATAAACAGAAATGAATTACTCTCCCCAATCTATATTTTATGTGCAACTTATTTTATCTTGAAGTACACTTTTTAAGTAAAATCATCTTCTTCTCAACATAGGAAATAAGTATACAATGTGAATAAATTGACATTTATGGATACTGAACAGAAAGGAATATATAAAATATGTAAACATTAAAACTGAAATTAAGTAAACATTTTGAAGTGGCGCATTTCCGGAGGACAGAACCCGCGACCTATGGGTTGGTTGCTAAGTAACATTACCACCTGATAAAAGTGTGATAATCTCAGTCCGGTGGCTGTTGCTGGCTTATAAAGATATAGTACGCTACAAGATATACTCCCCACCAGTGAGTCGGTGAATAGGCGAATGAACGAGATATTTGTAATGATGAGCGTGTGTGTTGTTGCTGTTAATTGGAGGTGTTGCGCTAAGTGGGACTGACATCTTTAGTTGCTGCGTCAAGTGTGTCTTACATCTTTGATTGTTATGTTAAGTGGATCTGTCAACTTTTAACTGATCTTTTTGTGGGTAGATGGTGCCACGACAGATCGTAAGAGGTTTGCGTTTTTCTTTATTCAGCCAAGTTCTCCAATGTGAAGTGGCGCATTCCCGAAGGACAGAACCCGCGACCTATGGATTTGGAGTCAAGTAACTTGATCATAAGACAAACGTGATCACTCTGTCCGGAGGCTGTTACTGGCTTAGGAAGATACAGTACGCTACAATTTAAAACACCAGCACCATTTTCTTGTTATTTTCCCATATTATTTTTTGTACACAATCAGAGACTGTTGCTACTCACGAAGAGACACATTTATTATCAAACATAATTAATATAAAAAAGAGATTGAATATGGACGATGACGTCACTGTCTGGGTTGACTTTCGACAAATACTGCGTTCTGATTTCAAGAACGCAGCAGATTATATGTATTTAAAATATTGATAATATAATGAACATTTATTTAAAACAAAATATGAACCTACTATAACCTTCTGGGGGAAAAAATCACTTTTAATCATTTATATTTAAAAAAACATTCCTACTTTGCAAATATTAGAATGTTTTGTTGCAATTTTATTTAATACAGAACGTCTATGCTCTTTCTAAGTGTGTTTTTATGTCATTTTAAAATTGCGTAGGTTGGATATTATGTTCCCTACTTTTACTTATCTCTTCATAAAAAAAATCTTTAAACTGTTGAAAGAATCGTACTCGTATTACCAATGATTAATCTTGAGAAATATCAAAGAGGTACACGATTCTTGGGGGAAGATATAAATTAAAACTAAGGCAAACATTCTTAGACAATTGAAATATTTTTATTAATTTCATGCGAGTAATGTTTCGTTCTGTGAAAAATCGTAAATATTGGTACTTAGCAAAAGTACATAGTTTTTTATTCGTGAAAGATGTGAGAGTATTTTCCCCCTGACTCTTTAAGCTCTCGTCGAGAAATTATTGCATTTTAAAGGGTCAAGTACAACTTGTACATAACTGTTCAGGACTATAGATATTTCTGTGATATTTAATGTTAAATATAACACAGATTTAGAACTTTACACTCATTTCACAAAATTACTACTTTTCCGGAAAATTTATGATGAATTTTTTCTGAAGGTTTTTTTTTTATTTGAAACCTTATATAAAACAAATAAAAATCATTGAATGTATATTCAGTACAAGCGCTGAATATAAATACATTTTGATTTAGTAACTTTTATGTTATTTATATTTGAAAGAATTGAATCATATATAATAAAATCTCTAAAATATTTTATCCATCATATATACTTATATATATATATCATATTTACTACTGTAAAAATGTCTTTAAATGCTTAATTAATTTTTAAATTTACTTTTTATAAAGAATAATGTTTAAATTTTTATTTTCGAACATTTATGGAACATTAAAAATTATAAGTAGCAGATATTTTGAATGAAGCTATTGCTATGAGAATCTGCTTTAAATTTAGGCTTAATTAAAGTAAAATTCTTAAGCTTGTTAAAGATGAACTTGTTTTACCTTAATAATTTGTACATTTTCTAGAGCTTTAAGTCAAAATTCCAGCGAGAATTATTGTTTGTAAAAATTTCTTTAATCTTAAGGCTCCGTGAAAGGAACTTTCGCGGATTGAGCGAATCAAAGGAAACTGCATCAGGGCTTGTCTTATGCAAATATGGAAATTTGAATTTTCAACGAGAATCAGAGACAGGTTTGGGAGAGGTAAAAATCAAGGAAGTGCAAGACGAAACACTTCCCAATTTTACAGCATTTCCCTAGCAAGGGAAAAAGACTATCCCTGATCTAATTGAAATTAATCTACAGGTGTGGGGAAAGGGAGAAACGGTGCATAAATCAGTCGAAAGGGGAAACTCCAGTAACAATTAATTGAACGGCACTGTTAGCTTTTAGGATTTCCTTTCATTTAAATAATGCATCTAAAATTATTCGTTTGATAAAATAAATACATTGTGAACTTTTTAAACAAATCGGAATTGTTTTTTAGTTAAATAGATAAAAAACCATCAACTTAGAGGATTGCTAAAAATATTGAAAACTTAACAGTATTTTAGTTATAATACAAGTCAGAAAAATATTTTGATAGGACAAAATGTACGGATATACAATTGCAAT
>BMAO01036735.1:0-17743 GCA_019973975.1 Trichonephila clavata | reverse complement strand
CATGCGTATCAGGATAAAAATATTCTTCAATGAAAATGTTGATGAAATTGACAAATTTCCAACTGATAAAAAAGGCACGTAATACTTTAAACAAGATTGGACCTACAGTGATATTTCGAAGGAAATTGTAAATGCATAAACAAAGGAAAATCGTAAAATAAACAGTATTATTAAATATATTTAATATTTTGAAAAAATGATATTATAGCAGAAATAGAAAGAAAAGCAAAAGATTTTTCTGATAAATACACTAATCAAGAAAACGTTCTTTAAAATAATTTATAGTTTCTGAATAATTCAGTGCTTGCGTGACTTATCATCTATTAAAGTCATGCGGCGTCTCACAAATATATTTTTTGCACTAAAAACATTATTTAGTTTTAACAAATTTATAAGTGCAGACAAAACAATATTATATTTTATAAATAATTTTTTTTACCTAGTTTATAAGTAAAATTGAGCCAATAGTTTAATTTCAAAATAACTTCAAACACGCCTAATACTATTAAGAAATATACTTGAGCTTCCTGGACGCAGCGCGAGCATTTCAGGTTAAGCGCACACACACAAACAAATTCAATCTTTTGTAGGAAATCAGTTTTTGTAAAAAAAAAAAAAAATGGTTTTTTGGAAAGTATACGCAATGTAAAGAAAGTTAAGCTTAGAAATTTTATTTAGGAAAAGGATGCAATGGTCATATTTCATGGCAGAAAACTGCAAATCCTTGTACATTTTTTAAAAAAAAAATATCTATTCAGATTTTGACAGTCACATCCTTTGACTATTAAACTAACAATTCAAAAGCAGGCTGTTAAGACCAAGACTTCAATATAGGGGTCATATCCAAGTATTAACGTTAACCACAGGGAAGTTCTTATTTTTTAAAAAACATTACCCCCAATACGTTGTTTTATTGTCTACATTAATCAACTGTTAAATCTTTGACTGGATGTAGATATTGAGTTTACTCAAGGAAAAGTAATTTTTGAGGAAAAATTATCTCTTTCGTACAGATTCAAACAACATGTAATCCCAGAAAAAGGGTCGTGGTAGGCAAGTGTTTATATTCCCGGAATTGGGACTAGTGTCTTTCTGTGCTACTTCAGACACATGACGTAGAAGAGCTATTGCATGTCAAATCTGTCTAGACTCAAGGTTCTAATGTTGATGTGGATGGAAGTGAAGAGAATGGGGTGGAATGCAGGTGTCACTTGACCGTGGCTCAAAATTTCTAAGTCCATCTCCAATAACCCTTGTGTACTTCAATAAGCAATTAACCCATAAAGAAGATTGCAATTGTTACCGAATGATTATGATATAGATGTAGTGGTCGGTGAGGTTTCCGTCGTGTTACGTGTTCGATTCCACAAAACTCCTTTCGTGAAGAAGTCATGTCAATCTTTAAAGGCTAAAATTAAGTTGCCTTGATATCGAAGTTCGAATTAGGGGAGTGAGTGAATTTTCACGTCGCACTGTTCAGCTACACGAGGGGTTTTGGCGACGGACCTCGTAATTTTGAACCATGGTCAAGTGACGAAGAAGACACCTGAATTGGCACACACAGCCCCCAAACTTCCACACCACGCCAACCTGAGAACTTTGATCCTGGACAGATAAAAAGGCATTGGCTACTCTAAACGGTGAGTCTTTAGTGGTCCTAGGCTCGAACTCATGCCGTGCTGTCCACGAGTCCGTGATCATAACCGCTGGCAAACCCGCGGCTCGCGTGCCACAGTTTAGCACAGTGGACTTGCGGAACTTTGAGTGAAAGTTCGAGACGTATTAAAATATCCTAGAATGGGTGTAGGAGAGATGTGAGATATGAAGTCTCAGTCTCTCTTCTGATCTCCAAATTACGAGACTTATTAGCAGAGACTACAGCAGGGCTGGCAAACCTGGGGCACGCTTGCCACAATGGAGTAACAACAGTAGCACGCGGAATATTTACTGAAAATTTTTTTAAAAAATTTGGAAAGGTAAGGAATAACCATTTTTTACAATTTTATTAAAGTAGGGTTATTTCAGACAACTCCCCGCTCAAAATTTGGATCAAAATATGTATGTGAATAAATATTTTCTGTTATGGACAGAATAAAATAAATATCACTAAAAATTAGCTGATGTGCACCTATAATAACCTGATTTTGAAGGTTTCTCTAAGAGCTAATTTTAATATAGATGACTTGGTAAAAAAAGTAGCAATTCAAAATGCACATTAAGTAAATACTGAGCATTTAATAAATATTTGATTTACTCATCTTTATTTTATACTTACCCTTATTTATTAAAATAAAAAGCTAAGTTTATATTTTCATCTTATTTATCATATTATTTTTAAATTTTGATTACGTAGACATGCATTAAAATTGCGTAAAAATTCCATAATAAGCTTATAAGTTAAATTTTTTTCACTTTTCCACATTTGTCTGTCGGAAAAGTTGGAAATGGCACGTTTAATTATTTTGTATCAAATAGTGACACTCTTCCTAAAAAGGTTGGCCACATTCGGATTAGAGTATTTTTATGTTAGGCAGGGAAAAAACCCGAATTTATTCAATATAACAAACCAGCAACATTACACTTTTATTTAACTTAAGAAGATCACAAAAATCGGAGAGCAACATTACATCATTTGAATCACATTGAAAAATATCACCAATCACCATATATCGAGTAGCATGAATCTAATCACCCAGTCAACACTTATGAGCCAGATTTTCTCAAATAAAAAAAGTAGAGCCTCAGTGGTAAAGCGATGTTCGTTCACTGGGCGTGGAGGCAAGCCCTGGAAATGTCCCTGTAAATATTGACTTGCGGGGATTCAATGGAATGGCTAATAGAAAGAAAACAGTTCCCTCCATCTTGAGCTGCAATGAGCCCCATTCAAACCTTCGGGAGCAAATGGCGTCCTTCGTCCACTGGAAGTTCTGAAGCGGCCCATAAAAAAGTTGAATCGCGGAGAAAATAGGAGAGAAAGGAAATGTTTTTTAAATTCCTATCGCGACGCGCGATACAGTTTCTTTATTTTCCCTTATCGCTATAACGTTAGTAATCTGGAAACGGAAACTGAAATGAATGGATGATATCCAATTCTTGAGTTTAGATGTTGGAAAACCTTTCGGAAGTATTGAAAAAGAGTGTAAATTACTTAGAGTCTATATCTCTCTCACTCACACGCAACCATACATACAAAAGAACATATATTTTATAGTGAATTGAAAATTACATTTTATATGATTTTGTGCGAAGGTTTCCTGACAATCTACGGCAGCGTTTCTCAAACTGGGGGTGCGCCCCCTAGGGGGCATAACTCTACAAGGGGGGCGCGAGCATATTGAAAATACGAAAACAAAAGATTATTAAAAAGAAAATTATTAGTGACAGAAAATAAGCAAACAAAAATATTCTGCCATAATAAAAAATAAAATACACGTTTACACTGATATAATGCACTTATAAATGTATCAGTACTGCACGATGTATTTTATAATTCATTTAACAATTATAAGTTAAGAACAAGTTAAATAGTTACCAGTGACCTTCTGGGCTTGTTATTTTTTTATTCCTTGACTGGAACCAATAAAATTTAAGATTCTAAAATTGAGCTCAGTTTTAAAAACTGAAAACGTAATTTATCATAATAATTAACAAAAAAAAAAATAATTTACAAATAGAAAGTATTTACGTTTAATATATAATTCCTCTTTAAAGAGCTCAAAACATAATATTACTCTAAGATGCTATTGTATATTATATTATATGTTTTTCCGTCAGTTGCAAATATGTGATGATTTGGGCATTGGACACACCGATCAGGTTACATATAGGAAAAACATTGCTTTTCCAAATGCCCCCCTGCAACCTGAAATGTTAGCTTTGTTAGTAGCAACAGTAAAGCTCCCTAATTTTATTCGGCGAGTGACATTGTACGGCTTCTCCTCCATAGTAATATCTAGTATATCTTCAAAGAAATACCTCCATGTAAAATATATAGGTTCAGTATAAGTGAAAAATTTTGTGCAAAATATGAATATTGTATAATTAGGTTAAAAAAATTCAAAGTAATAAATATTCGATAAATCAAAGCTTTTTATGAAACTGTCAATTAATATTACCATAGAATTTTTTAATATCTAACGCGCGCAATTCGCTAAAACTTTATTTCATTTTCCTCTTTAAAAAGTGGGAGAAAATTTGCATTAAAATAACTGGGATTGTTGGAATAGAGAACTTCTTAGCCAACTTGGCGATATTTCTCAAAGTTTGAGTTTGACATTTAACGAACGTAACGTAATAAATGTTAGACATTTAATAAAAAAACCATTTAAAAAAATTGTTTTTGTAAAGATGCTGAATTACACTATGTTTCAGTTATTTGTCACAAATGTGAGAAAATTTTTATTAAAATTTCCATTATTGACCAAATGCATAATTTTGCGCCAACTTGGTGGGGAGTAAGCAACGTCCCACAGTTTTACCCGCATAGTTCCCGTTCCCGTAGGAAAATGGGGATAAAATATACCTTATGTTACTCGCTGATAATGAAGCTTTCCATTGGTGAAAGAATTTTTAAAATCACACCAGCCGTTTACGAGATTAGCCAAAACAGACAGACAGACAAAAATTTTAAAAATTGATTTTTTGATATAAGTACCTTATGTACCTTTAAATGCATTTAGTAAAAAGCTGCAAATTTGAAATTACAAACAGACATTTCAATGTTATTTATTTGTATAGATTATATACAAAAATTAACACTTATCAATAATTAATAATTTATACTGTTTATAATTAATCCCTTAACTACTGATTAAAAGCAACGCAATTCGCTCCCCAATGCCACCATTTTCCACGTAGGCGCGCGTATGGGATGTTTTTTGGGAGGAAGGGAATGAAAAGAGGAATAACTAAGTAAAACCTTCTCAGAAATCCTTCGCAAACCCTCTCAAGGTCATTTTATTGCATTCACAGCCTTCGGAATAGTTTTATGGATAGCAGTGCACTGAATAGATCGCACTTCGAAAAGACGCATATATACGTCCAGGGCGATTAACGTTTTGGCTGAGTGAGACGTTATATACGTCGGAGGTAGTTAAATTGTTAAAGTCATATTGTATATCTTTAACACCAGAGTATAGTATTATTGAATTCAATACATTGTTATTGTATGGAGAGGAAATTATGATGAAAATTATGATTAAATATTGTTTCAAATATTGAAAGTTTGAAAAGCTCTGGTCTATGGAATCCGTAATTTCCATGTATTTCGAAGATGTAACAAATGTTTACTGCTAATTTATTTACAACTTAATAAGTATTTCATGATTAAGTATGACTGCATATTTTTTATGTAACTGATATCTAAATTTTAGCATTAAGCTTTCGAATGCATTCAAAAGCAATTTATAGCCCTCACCCTTTGATGTAAAACGAACAGGACTTTAATTTCTAAAACGGAATTAATTTATCTTTTACCCCTTCCTCCCAGTAACTTCCACCCCTTGAGAGTCTATTTCCGCATTTAGCAAATTTCCACTCAACAAAAGAATTGTGTTTGCTAAATTTCAAGTCTGCTGGTCTAATAGTTAAAAAAGGGGAATCTGGGATTTGATTTCCACAAAACTCATTCTAAAACGTTACCAATTCTAAATATGTCGCCAAATGCAGTAATCGTTTTCTATACATGAGTGAGAAGAGTTTTCAGCTATTGGCTGCATATCATGGCATTTTACGAATATGCCAAACAGACACAAGCTCTGTGTTGTTATTTATGCCACCTGATCCCGACATCAACATATGATCAAGGCCCACAAAATTCATCATGGTAAAGGGCTAGACTGTACAACTATCGTTACCCTTACCTTTGAGCACCATGCAGGTGATGGTACGATTTGGCTCGTCTCCTCCCCAATTTGGTGGGAGAATACCCTGGAGGGGGTCAAGGGCCTCTCTCCTCACTTTCCCTTCCACCAACCTAACGAGAGGGATTGCGGCTCGATGGCTATTTAGAATACCCCATACCGCAAAGACACTATACATTTGCACTATACATTTATTTCCATGCCTTCTCCGGGATTCAAACCCAGGCCCTATGGCACCGCAGTCGGCGTCATTAACCACTATACCAGATGGGCAGCACAAACTCTTCCTTAAGAAAGGATAGGGGGCTTATATATATATATATAGAAAAAAATTCACTAAAAATAAATTTGAAGCATTCTTTTTGGTGGAAATATGTTTATGGCTCCTATGAAACATCAACGAAATTTCTTGAGAATTTAAGAACGATGCGATCAACGGTGTGGACTTTGTATAAGTCTCAAGTAAATATACAGACATTTTTAAATTTATATACAAGATATTTATGTATATTTTATGTTCTTTTGTTATTTCTGATATATGTGATCAATTGCATATGTAAAACTAGGCATATATCTGCAGATGATGCATTTAATATTCAATCATTTATTAAATTTCGTTTCAATCATTGAAAAAAGCAATAGAAAACTTGCAGGAAATTCTCAACTGAAGTGAAATAAGGTTTGGTTTAGTAGTGTAACGTATACCTCCGCATCGCAGGGGGGGGGGCACAAAGCCTTATGTTATAGTTTTGCAATCCTTTGTAAGATTTGGCTTAGGGTCCAAAACCTAACTTTGCAGAGGGGTCCTAAAATTCTCCGATGCGCCACTGGTTTGATTGCCGACTCTATTATGAAGCAATATTATTATAGGTATTGGTGATTTATCTCATAATTTTGAACCATGAGGTATTGAATAGAGCGATTCCAAACAGAAGCACACTCCTATCTTCCACGCCACGACAGTACCATAAATGACGAAAGCGAAAGGTAAAACTAATATAGTACTGTAGCGATATAATCTATATAAGCCAGTAACAACCTCCGCACAATGGTGATCATTGTGGTGTAGTGGTTAAGTTACTCTGTTTCGAATCCAAAGGTCATAGGTTCTGTCCTCAAGATAAGCGCGCTACGTCATTTGGTGATCCTAGCTTAACTAAGAAAAGCGAAACTTAAACTGATCTGTCGTGGCGCCATCCATCTACAAAAGAGAGTAATCCAGGAAAAAGAATTCGTCAGATTAATGTGACACAACTCCTCCAACACACAGAAAATTTTTTTAAAAAATGACCGCTCCCATTAACAACTATATCGTTCTTTCGCCTAACCAACTCACTGGTAGGGGAGTGTGTAGCGATATAATCTATATAACCCAGTAACAACCGCACCATGGTGATCATTTTGGTGTAGTGGTTAAGTTACTCTATTTCGGATGCAAAGGTCCCTGGTTCTATCCTCAGGATAAGCGCGCCACTTCAGTACTTCTGAAAATGCCTGAATGAGAATAAAAAATATTAACATCGTTATATATATATATATTACAGGCAAAGAGTATGAAATCCGGCATTCTATACAATGCCTAAATCTAGCCGGCAATGTATGAAATGATTCCTATTTCACACATTGCCTAGGCATTCTATAGAATGCCTAATGAGAAACCGACAAAGTATGAAATACATCTCAGATTCATTTCGAATATTGTCAATTGGCAAGACATAAAACTTTTAACGTGTGTCTCAGGCCCAGAATCTGTTAATTGTATATGCTGTTTGTTCGAAAATTTCAAAATACTCAATTTTACTTAAACTTGTTCAACAAAAAATTGTTTTTTTCCTGTGCTACTCCAAAATGGAGGAGCAAGCTATAGTGTTGGAGAAGGAGCCATGGTCTATAGCAGGGGTCGGCAACCTATGTCAGACGTGGCACGCGGTACAATTCTCAGTGGCCCTTTGCACTACTCAACAAATTTGTAAATTTTTGAATTGTTTCAAAAATGCTTTACTGTGTGGTTCGCTGAATCATATTGGTAGACTGGTTTGACACGCAACAGCTAAAAGGTTGCCGACTCATGGTTCATAGACATGAAACAACTATTCAAAGGCTAGTTGCCCATGATTCGAGCTGATGCTCCAAAAAAAAAAAAGGGTTTTTTCTTAACTGAAATTACTTACTAGAAGTTAATAACTGATGTAAAAAATGCTAAAATGACTACTAAGAAGGAACCCAGGGGCTATTGGTTGCTGAATAGCTATGATGTGATGTTTACGGAAAATAAAAGTAAACTCATTTAAACTGTTAAAGAAGGAGTCAGTACCATGAAACAGAGGTCCCCAACCCCTGATACGTGGATCAAAGGGTATCAGGCCACTCAAGGAGCATTAAATTATTTCCATTATTTTTACTGGGGTGTATTTTTCTTGTGTTTGTGCGACTTTCCATGGAAATCACTTTATATTTTATGTAAAATCATTTTATAATTATTTTTTGGTAAAACTGAATTTTACTCTGAAGGTATGAGTAAATACAAATTAAATTATAAATCAAAACAATTTAAAATATAAATAATTAACGTCCCACTATCAGCGGGACGCCGTAAAATTATCAAACGTTGACCGGTCTGGAAGAGAAAACTGTTGGGAAGAAATGCTATACAGTATTTACGTCACGGATTCTCCCCCCCCCCCAATGGGGCTGCAGATTGGTATTTTTATCATTTTAAGACCTAGTACATTCGCCAGGGTGGGTATCCCTTTTTAGTGTGGCACCATGTAGGCGATACCAATTGCAGCCGGTAATTTTGACACCCAGTTTGACGATGTGAACTTGTTCTAGGAATTTTATTTTCTAAGAGCAAAATTAAATTCCGGATTCTGGGGATGTGATAGAATTTCGAAAGAACTTTCAACCAAATACAAAAATGTTACTCGTTATGATATTGAAGTGTACATCCACCTACGTGAAACTTGCCAAAAAAACTCAAAATTTTTTTTAAAGAAAGGTATTGTAGTACACACACAAAACTTTGATTTTTTTCGAATCAATATATGAGCACTTGTAAGGAGTGAGAAATAGGATGGTTTCTATAAACTTGGAACTTCTGAAGGAATTTTAAAACAAGTATTTGCGAAATCACAATTTAACAATAATTTTTTTAATGGCAATCTCATTATTTTGTCAAAATAACATTTGTACTTTTAGGAATGTAAGTCCATTGATATAATATCCTTATAATGACCTTTTTTCATACTTTGCCTAAGCAGCCTTAAGCATTGTATAGAATGCTAAGCATTCTATACAATGCCTAGGCAAAGTATGTAATATCTCATATTTCATACTTTGCCTAAAAACGTCCGGCATTGTATAGAATGCCGGCATTTCATACTTTGCCGATAACATATATATATAAAGTAACACGAGAGCAATGGGCGACGGACCTCGTAATTTTGAGCCTCGATCAAATGACGAGGATGACACCTGAGATGGAATCCTCTCTCATAACTTCCCCACCTCGCTAAGATACGACTTTCTGCTTGACAGATTTAACGCATATCAGCCCTCTCAACATGGCGGGTCATCGGTGGCAACAGAACTCAGACCCGTGACACACTGGCCACGAGTTCATGACCATAACGACTAGGCGACCACGTCACTGAAAGTGCCTGAAAATCGAAAAAATAAGTTGGAATTCAATTTGCCATTGTTAAGAGAGCATAATTCATTTTTATCGAAACCTTTCTGCTGTCGAATTTTAAATTTGCATAAGACTTGAATATTGATTTTATTAAATTTGTGTTGTAAATATTAGTAACTTAAACGAAAAACCTTATAATCATATAATTTATTCTGATAAAACCGCATTAAATAAACTACAACAATATATGCTCAGGTTTCTTTAAAATAAATTAATGGAACGAAAAAGACATCTTATATCACAAATGTAAAGCAATAAAAATTCATTTACATTTAATATTTGATTTTCACTCGCGACGGCGAATTTGTAAGCTGTTATAACTCAGTTTTATCTAGTAGTATTCGAATCCGTTAGAGACCACGTTCCATTTGATTCCGTGGAATCTTATTCCCTTCGCCTGATCTGTTCCGAGTTAAGCTAATTTTATCTGTTTCAACTCCATTCTAATAGTAATTTAATCCAATTTTCATCCGAACTCAGCCACGGTTTAGTTGAAGCCAGGGGTATTAAAACGCGAATAGATTCGCGATGGTTAGATTACTGCAACAATGTTACATTTCATTTCCGTGTCTCCCGTGTGTAGTCAGGCTTGTTTAAAATTAAATAACATTTGTGTGTGCGTGTGTTAGATTTGAAAAATGTTTGGATAGATATGTATTGTTTTGAATGCATAAAACGTTATTATATGCTGAAACGTATTTTTTTAAATTTAAAAAGTTTACAGTGTATTTCCTTCTTTTTGAAATGATTCAAGAACATAATTTTCAATTTTTCCAACATTATACAAGGCGTAACACACACACAAAAAATCGAGACTGGCCCAGTAAATCCGTGTACGTACAAAATCAGTTCTCCGTGACATTATCACCTTCAAAGTAGTTCCCTTCAGCATTCACACACTTCTGCATTTGGTCCTGCCATTGTTGGCAACAGTTCTGGAACGAGGTTTTTGGAAGGCCCGTCAAATTTATGAAAAAATTGACATCAATAGATAAATGCTATATTTAACAAAAAATTTTTAGTACCTATTTGCTAGAAATTTAAATTTTACTACTTAAACGATTAATTATTTTAAAAAGTAGTTCTACCCTTGTAATATTGACTTCTTGAGGTTGTCAAAGCAAGAAAAGAAGTATTAAAATTCGATCTTACAGTTGATAAGAAACAAAATCTATTTCAAATTTTTGCCGCCCCTGTAAATTTGCCACCCTAGGCCCGGACCTCACGGGCCTAAGCCTAAATCCATCGCTGACTGCATTGGTGTTCTTCAATAGAATGACATTGTGTGAATCTTCTTGAAATTCGAAAACTACCGTGACACTTTTTGTCCAATGTTATATATGAGTACTTTTGCAAAATCATGGCCTAATCGCTTAACTAATAATTCGAAAACGAATCTAATGCCTTATTTAAAATAAAGTAATAGTTAGGTAATACTATGCAATATAGAAAACTCCAATTGTATTTTTAATTTTGAAGATGAGTAATATGCTTATTTATACCACACTATATATTAAAAAGATACAAAAACCTTACATTGGGCTAATTAACTAATTTTCAGCTGAGAATTTAAACTAAACACATTCTGTGAGCAAATCTTAGAACAGAAACAAGACGATTAAGAAATTCCAAATAGAATATGAATTTCCGGATCGAATATTTAAAATGAATTTCAGGTGTTCGTTCCCATTACAATGTAATCACAAAGAGAGGAAAAATTGAAAACTCTTAAATAGAAATCCACGAAAGGGCGTCATTTATTGGCTTTGTAGATTTAATAACCAAACGAATTAATACTCTTTAAAATCATCTCTTTCTCTAAAATTAAAATATCTAATCATGAACCACATTTATTAAATATTAATTGAAGTAGTACATGTCAGTAAAGTAGCATAAAGTATTTAATCGAATGATAAGTTTCATAGGTACTGTAGGAACTTAAATTCAGAGCTAGGTCTATTTATTAAAATACATTAATGATTGAAAGCACAATTAGTGAGCGCATTAAGTTATATTTTAGTAACTAAATAACACTAAAATATATCTCAAATTTTATTCATTTCTAAACATTTTAAGGGGGTCCGGCACATGAATTTTTGAAAAATGATCGATTTTGACTTTTTTATATTTTTGAAAAGATCAAACATTTCTGCTTAAAATGATATATGGAAATACAATAATTAGAAGTATTTTTATTTATTTTTTAAAAGAAAGCCACTTTTTTTCACGCGTGACAGGTGCACCTCGAGGAGCACCTGTCTTTCATCATGCTTAATTTTTCGATAACAGTGCGATTTGTTTTGTCCACAATTAGTATAACATTTTTTTACACATAAATAAAACGATTTTTCTTTGAAGAAAGGAAAAGACAACTCAGCACAGTTATTTTTTTTTCGTTTGGTTTGTTGTAAAATGGGATTATTTTTGCTTGAACTTGCTAATTGTGAATTCTAATTTATTTATCCAGATTTTTTTCTGTTTAATCCACGTTTTACATTAAATTATTTATCAGTATTTTATTAACGACAAAATTATGGGGAGATCTAAAAAAATATTTAAAAAACTCAAAAATGTGGGCGTTTAAAAAATGATTGCTCAAAATGTTCCAGCTATCTCATCAGCACAGAAACTATTATTCAAAGTGCTTCAACACGAAAACTTATTTCAAACAACAGTTTACATGAAGATATGGAAGGAAGTAATGAAAAAAATGTTTTAATAGAGTTAAATTTATTGAATAAAGCTTTATTGAACTTTGCTGTTTGTAAAAACTGTGGCCATTCCATCTCATTGTATTCTTCTAAAAGAGTTGGAATTGTGTAATTGTGTATTATATGGAACTTTGTTGTAGTTTTTGCACAAAAAAACATGGTTTCCATACGTCAACTAAATTGAAAAATAAAAATAAACATTTCCACTCAAATTTCAGATTGGTATTTGCTTTCAGATCTATTGGAAGAGGTCGTTCAACTGCAGAAACATTCTGTGGACTTATGAACTTGCCATCTCCACCTGAAAAATTCCGTACTTATACAGAATTGTTGTTCGACTCTTCTAAATTTACCTGTGAAAAATCAATGAGAAATTCTGTTGAGGAGGCAACACGAATAGAACGCAGACGAGACATTGCTGTTGCCTTAGATGGTTCATGGCAGAAAAGAGGATACCAGTCCCTCAATGGTATTGTTACAGCTATGAGTGTTGATACTGGAAAAGTTATTGACTTGGAAGTGTTTTCGAAACATTGTCGGTGCAAAACTGCATTTAATTCTGTTCATGAACCATCTCATGTATTGCCAACTATAGTGGAACAAGTGGAGACATGGAAGTGAAAGGCGTAACGGCGATATTTGAAAGATCTGAAGCTCATTATGGCATTCGTTACACAAAATATTTGGGCGATGGAGATTCACAAGAGGTTTTTCATCAATACTTGCCCTGAATCCTTATGACACTCAAGGGGGAAAATTAGAGTGCGTTGGACATATTCAAAAGCGTGGAAGATGGAAGAAGCCTAAGTGGACGACATTTAATTTCCAAAATTCAGAGGTATTATGGTATGACCATTAGAAGCAATATCAATGATTTAAACAACATGAAAACTGCTGTTTGGGCTGTTTATTTCCCTCTTTTGTCTACAAATGAGAGCCCTCAACAGGGATTGTGACCCTCGGGTACAAATTCATGGTGCAAGTTTCAGAAAGCAAAAGCTGAATTTAACGAAAAGCATTATGACCATAAAAAACATACCCATGTGCCATCTTCCCTCATAAATGAAATTATACCAATTTTTAGAGATTTAGCTGACCCTAGGTTATTAAAAAAATGTCTACATGGAAAGAATCAAACCCCAATGAGTCAGTTAATAATACCATATGGTCAGTCATTCCAAAATCTACGTTTGTGGAGTTAAAAACTCTAAAATTAGGGGTAAAAATTGGAATTGCACAATTCAATGTGGCCATGTAGCCAAATTAATCATTTTAAAACATTGTGGTACTGAACCAGGTTTTAATTGTGTGCCATGCTTTAAAAATTAGATGCCCGTAGGATTCGTGTAGCCCAACGAAAGCATCTTGAGATACAAAAAAAGGCTAGATTGCTAAAAATAATGAAAAAAAGAAAATTAGAAGAGTCTTTTGTAGAAGCAGAGGGCAAAGAAAATGTTTCATATTTTCTGGAAAGTATTAAAAAAGGTAAATCGTCAAAATTTACAAATTTTTACTTTAAAGCTTGTTTTCTCAAAATGCAATAGTTTTCCTTTTTTGTACCTTTTTCTCAGACACTAATTAATATAGGGTCCTCAAATTTTCAGTAAGTATATTTTCAATAGGTTTACACATTTACATGAGGGGATAAGAAATACCTAGCAAACTTTGTTAGATAACGCCTTTTTAAACTAAATTTTAAAGGAAAAAAATTGGACATTTTTTAAAAATTCATAATTATATCAATTTTTAGTAAAAAGGACAAAACCCTCCATTTAAGTTTTATTGATAGTACATATAACGTACTGTAAAAATTTCATCTATGAGGAGCAAGTAGTTTCTGAAGAAAAGGTAGATAAACTTACGCAATTTTAACATATGCTCCTATAGAAAGTGCCGGACCCCCTTAAGAAATGTGTTTACATTTTTTACAAATAAAGCAAATGGCAAATGCTAGAAAAAGACACAAAATTTTCAATTTAAGATATCAAAACAATTGATATTTTGTTCAACGTATAAAAAGCTATTTACGAATATTTGTTATGATTTTATATGAAAATATTTTAATGCTTTCTTTTTAATACTATCCAAGTATAGTTCGAAAGAATTTTAAAAAAAATCCTTCGAATCGAGTAATGAGCAATAAAATATAATATCAGTTAATGAATATTTGTTTATAAAAAATGTTTACTAGATTTTTATTTGTTGATTTTTATTTAACTTTTTTTATCTCAGGAACTAATTTTTATAATTTTATTTGTTTATGTTCGATAATTGCATCTAAGCACTAAATCTTCTTAATTTTTTTTATTGCGACTTAAAAGATATGAACAATTTTGAATATTTTCTTTCCGAATGTAAATATTAAATAGTTAATCGTTGAAAACAGACTGAAAATTGCCTTTTTTCATGTATAGAATTTTTTCAAAACATTTAAGAACTGCAGACGATATTATTCGCGTATAAAAAATAAATGCCGTAATGGATTAAAGGAAAACATATAATTGAAACAAAAAACATAAAAATTCTTTAACATATTTGAAATTGCTAAATTTTTCAAAGTTTTTCTACTTTTTTTTCCATTTATAAAAAAAAAAATAAAGTACTATCGAAAGAATTAATTTGATTTTAGAAAAAATGGAAATGGCTCAAATAAACGAGTTCGAAAAATAAAAACTAAATGTAATTGTCTTTTTTAATAAATACTTCGAGTGTTAATATTGTTTTGGCAACTTCGTTAGATTTTTAGGTTGGAACATAAAATTTATCTCTCATATAATAATAGATAAATTCATTACGTATTAATACTAATAATTAATTCTGGCGAGTTAAGATAAAAAAGCGATTCACTACTAAGTTAATAAAATTTCAGCAATAAAATATACAAAGAAATAACAATAAAAAAGTGAATCGTTCAATATAAAGTAGCTGAAGATAAATAACATACTTTTTTTCACTAAACGCTCTTCTCAGTGAGGAGTGTAAAATTTATTATAAAGTTATTTATAATTATTAATTGTATACACTTTGGTTTATTAAAAGAATATAATTTGTCACGAATTTTCAATCAGATAGTGCTGTTTATGATATGTTTTTATTTTTCAAAAACTTCATCGGAAAAAGTTTCGTGGAATATTGCCAAGGAATGATTTATAATTACAAAATGGGATCAGTTTATCTGCATTGTATTATTCTTTGTTCTTTGTATAGATCCATTAATATTTTCAAAAGATTAATCAAAAATTGTTATATATATGAATAAATATAATTTTCAATTTAAGATTTTTTTTTATTTAAAGTCTTAAGAAGCATTAGTGTTCCCAAACTACAATTTGTTTTTCATAAGTAATTAACATTTAAGTTTTTAAAATATTGAAAAACATTTAATTGCTTCCTTTAATAGAAAAAGAATGTTTCTGTTCATGAAGAATAAAACAGTTCGTTGAAGATTCATTCATTAATTAAATTTTTAATGTTTCGAAGAGTTTAATATTAAATTTAAAGTAAAATACTTAAATTATTATAGCAATTATTACAATCAAACAAGTTTTTATACAAATTATTTTATGCAAAATAGCTTAAATTATGCATTATAAGCAAGATATTTTCAAGTGGTATTTTGCTAGTATATTTTTCAACAAAATTCAGATTTTCTCATATTACTATTTTTTAAAAAAAAATGCCAGATAATGGACATTTGATTAGAACCTTGATTTAAATTATGCATTCAATTTACTTATACAAATCCGGTGGGAAATCATATTCTATAAATATTCGAAGAAATTTAAATAAATAGAAAATATTCCGACCTCTACACGTTATAATAATATTAATATAATATATAATGGCAAAACTAGATTCAGGAAATTTCGTATTGAAAATTCATCCTGTAGCAATGATATTAGATTTAAGCGCAGCAAATGTTTGACTCAGTGTATAACAATTCTACTATTAACGTGACTTAAAGATAAAAATAGCATTGAAATTAATAAAATATAGAACATTGTTTTAAGTTAACTAAAAGAGAACAATTTCTTGTGATATCTTATTATTATTTGGAAAAGTGAGAGACTTTTGTTGTTATTTACTAAAATAAAAGATTTCTTTGTATTTGTATAATGTAGGAAAATATGTTTTGAGTTCTATTTTCTAAAATATTTTCAATCAATATTGCAAAAAGCAATCCATGATTAAAATAAGTCTTGAGAAAAATGAAAATTTGCTCTTGAGCAAGTATTAAAGTGCTCTTGGACTATGAAGTTGACCCAAAACACATCCAATTTTGCCTTGTATATCAAACTTGGAAATGCTAACGATATTGAGAAATATTTACACGCTTACTTGTAAGTTTAGTTAATATGTAAAAAGCGAGGAGAAAGAAATTTACAATTTTAATTAAGAATAAAAGGTTTATGTATGTATTTTTTATTTAAATATTTAAGCTGTACAAGAAATCATGAAACAGCCATAAAAAAATAATTAAAAGCAATCTAAGAAATTTGAAAACGAACTTTATTAAATGTACAAAAGTTTAGTGTAGGGTTTTAACTCATATATGATTGGTTAGTCGACTTTATTGGCAACACATTAGATCAAACTACGTCTCAAATTCCTTCAATTTATTTGAAATCAAATGTACTGTATGAATATGTTGAAAGACATATACATACAGAATGATATATATGTACAGAAATATGTTGTTATTATCAAAGATAATAAACTGTCACACAGGTATCTTGAGGCCATATATTCTGTTCTATAGAAGATAAAATTCTTAAATTACATCGTTTCCTACAGTAGTTATTTTAGAACTGTAATTTCAGAATAAAATAATCATAATTGATGAATTCATTTAATTTTTAAGGAACTTTTCGACAAACATAAAAGTCGTGAAGAATAACATGTCCTTTGAAAATATATTTTTTTAATTAAAAGGAATATAGACATTTTTACACAAAGCTGAAAATATATTTGTTTAATTAAGTTGATTTTTATTAAAAGGGGTGTTAACTTTTTCTGGGGGCTGAAAATATAAACATATTCAAATACATATAACTCTTTTAAATGAAAATTAAATAATTCGAATCTTTTGCACATTATTTATAAGGGAATGAGGCTTCAGAAAAGTTAAAATGTTTAAAATATAATAATAATTTTAAAATTATAAACATATGAAAATAAAAATTTTTTATAAGAAATATTAATTAATTTTACTGCGCGCACGCTTTCTAAAATAGTAGCCTTTGATGCATAAAACTTTATAGAATTATAAATGTATCATACACTTTAAGCCCTAGTAAATTAAGAAAAATATGTCTTTTGTATTTCAAAATATTCGAAAAATATTGAAATTTTTAAAAAAATTTTGAAAGTATAATATTTTTATTTTTAAAAAACTATAATTTATTATTTTATTTATTTAAATTACTAGGGTGTAATAAGGATACATTTAAATTTATAAATCAACTTATTGCTAGTAATTA
>BMAO01036734.1:0-52154 GCA_019973975.1 Trichonephila clavata | reverse complement strand
TTCAATATTCATCAGAAGTTTGGATTTTTGGCTAAAAAGTTGCATTCTTCATTACGTCTATTTTTGGAGAAAATAAATTTATAAATCTATATTTCTGAATATATGAAATAAATAAGTTACTGAAAAAACCAGATTCATGGCAAACTGGTTTTAAAAAATATAAGTTGTTTTCTAGCTTTTTAAAAATTATTGTTTCGACTGTTTATATATACACATATACTTCCTGAAATTTGTTTAATATTTTTTCTTTGTATTTTTCTTTGTAGAAATGAAAACAAATTCCCTTATCATTTTCTAAATATGAATTTTACAAGGATTGGAAAATATTCTTGTGCCAATATAAATATTTTTATATCGCCTTTCGTAAATTTCAAAATAAACATTTGAAGAAAGAACAAATAAAGGTGAAATATATCTATGAAGTATTTGTTAAACGCTTTTCGTACTTTAAGTAAAATGAATTGGGAAGAGTTTTGTTTATATTTTTATTATAAATGCTATCTCTTAATATTTCATACTCCTCAAAAAATGGACGTTCTTCATGTCTATAACACGTTTTTAAGAACTAAATTGTTGCTTAAATTTTTCAAAATAAACTCATCAAGTTCTTTCTTTTCCACAGTAATAAACTCAATTGCATCCCATCAAAATACTGAAGTCAACTTTCAACATAAATTGTTATAAAGTTTAAATACACTTAAAATTGCATGTCACAGGAATACTTAAGTTTGTGAATAAAAAGCTGATAAAGGCACATTCTCTTTAAAAGCATTTTAATGCAAATTTATTCTTTTTCGGACACGAAGAATTACTAAACAACTTTAAAACGGTCGTGCACATAAATTTTCAAACAATTATCGATTTTTACTTTTTTATATTTTCTAAAAATTCAAATATTTCTGTTTAAAATGATATATGATATGAGAAAATACCATAGCTAGAAATATTTTTATTAATTTTATAATTGAAGCTACTCCTTGACGCAGATCAAATGAGCTCTGCTAGGAGCACCTGTGTTTCCCCTTGTATAAGTTTCCGATGAGCGCGAATCCATATGTGATGTTCAAGTGGAATAAACTAAAAGTAAAAAAAACTTTTTTAAGAAAAAGATTTTATTTAAACACTCTAAAAAGAATAAAATAAACTTTTCCTTTAAAACTTTTTTTTACTATCAACTTATAACGTCCTTACACAATTTACATGATACAAAAGCTTGTCGCGAGATTTACCTGTGTAGATAAACAAGTAAAATAAATAACTTGACCTGATTGATTTTAATTTGTAAAAATTCAAACTAAGTAAATACGAGTACTTAAATCTCGCGACAAGCTTTTATATCATATAAATTGTGTAATGACGTTATAAGTTGATAGTAAAAAAGTTTTAAAAGGAAAAGTTTATTTTATTCTTTTTAGCACGTTTAAATAAAAGCTTGTTCTTAAAAAAGTTTTTTTACTTTTAGTTTATTTTTTACTTTTTAGTTATCACTGGACAGGTTTCTCAGCCTGTTCAACTCATTGAACGCTGGTTCGCCATCTCTGGTTTAGCTGAATTAATTCTGGCAAAAAGGGTATTAGACTAAAAACACAATGTTTTTAAATCCGTAATTTCTAAGCAATTTTTTCAATCTTCGTGCAGATCTTTGGTAACATTGTTCTACATACGAAAAAAAGGTTTAGGGAGATTATCTTCATACATGACAAAGTTATTAAATGTTTAATTATAATTTTGACTATTTTTGAAAAAACTTCAAGAATATAATATTTATTTGAAATATTTTGAAGATAAGGGATATATTTTTCTCTAACATATTAGAAGAAAAATTTAGTTGATTATTAAAAAACTTCAAAAGGCATTTAAATATTTGTATTAATCAATAAAATGCTTAAGATTCAAAACGCATGTTTTAACCAAAAAAGAAAGTTTTATCAAATAATGATAATTTTTTGTTGGACATTGAATATCTTCTACGTAATAATCTATTTTTTTTAATTGCTCAGGTCATCTTTAAAAGTTGATTTTGAAAAAATAATTAACCATCGCATTATTTTTATACAGTCAGATCTCCATGTAACGAACTTCTATTTTGGGAATTTCTCTATTTTAAGAATTTTTTCCTGGAACCAAGCACATATTACTCTTTTCTTCGTAAAACAACTCCAAATAGCGAAGTACATTTTCTATTTAACGAAATGTTTCTTCTAAGGTTCAATTTTTTTCTTTCCTTATTTTTAAAATATTTCAGGTCATTTTGCAAATTATTCTCTTTTGGCACATTTTATGAATATAAAGAACCTTGATCTGGTTTTACAATGTGCCTAACTCATCTAGAGAAACAAAATTGCCGTAATTTTTCAAACAAAAAAAACTCAAATAAAATTAACAGATTCTATTTGTAATTAAATTTAAGGACACATGTGTCGTAGTGTGTGTTTAGATTACTGGTGATAAAATGAGGTACATTTAAATTACTTGTAGGCTTAAAAATTAGAAAATTTCTTTAAAAAATTCATTCATTTTATTATAAAATTATTTTTTTAATCGAAAATACATTGCATTTCTAGATAATATTTTTTCTTATTGTTTTCCTAGCGGATTCCTTTTTGATGGGTAAGATACATAAAAAATGATCTTTCCGATTCTGTAATTATTTTTTGTCTGAGTTTCATAGATTAAAGTTAGATAAATTTTTTAAAGAATTTCTTCAATACTTCATCTCAGTTTGACTTGGCAGCGTTGAGAAAGGTATACAATGTACCAATCTACTTGAAAAATAGCTCTACATTTTTGTTTTGAATTTAAAACCAAGAAAATAGATAGAAATTTGTAAAAAAATTACATACGTTGTAGAAATTAGATTATTTTTACGTTGTAGAAATGTAATTATTTTTTAGACAAAGTTAATTAATGCAGTCAATAGCGCAACGTTATGAAATTCCAGTTTGGCTGAAAACCAATTTTCGACGCCAACTTTTGTCATTGTTGTAACAATAACATTATTACAACAATGCAGATATATTGAAGTTGGAGCCAAAACTAATTTAATGTTTTTAATTAATACCTTTTTAATTAATTACAATATCGGAATATAAATTGTCAAAACATACATTGTCATCCAAACTAAACGTGTATACAAAATTTCAGCTCAATGGAGTGAAGATATCAGCTTGAAAATTGAGTTGCAAGATTCCACCCGAACAAATTACATACATATATACATACATACATTGTAAGTTAAATAAAAGCTTGTAATAAATTAAATGTAAAAAAACTTTTTTAAGAACAAGCTTTTATTTAAACGCGCTAAAAAGAATAAAATAAACTTTTCCTTTAAAACTTTTTTTACTATCAACTTATAACGTCATTACACAATTTATATGATATAAAAGCTTGTCGCAATATTTAAGTACTCATATTTACTTAGTTTGAATTTTTAAAAACCAAAATCAATCAGGTCAAGTTATTTATTTTACTTGTTTATCTACACAGGTAAATCTCGCGACAAGCTTTTATATCATATAAATTGTGTAATGACGTTATAAGTTGATAGTAAAAAAAGTTTTAAAGGAAAAGTTTATTTTATTCTTTTTAGCGCGTTTAAATAAAAGCTTGTTCTTAAAAAAGTTTTTTTTACATTTAATTTATTTTTTACTTTTTAGTTATCGCTGGACAGGTTTCTCAGCCTGTTCAACTCATTGAACGCTGGTTCGCCATCCCTGGTTTAGCTGAATTAATTCTCGCAAAATGGTATTAGACTAAAAACACAATTTTTTTTAAATCCGTAATTTTTAAGCAATTTTTTCAATCTTCATGCAGATTTTGGCTAACATTGTTCTACACACGAAAAAAAAAAAGGTTTAGTGAGATTATCTTCATAAATGATAAAGTTATTAAATGTTTAATTAAAATTTTGACTATTTTTGAAAAACTTAAAGAATATATTATTTATTTGAAATATTTTGAAGATAAGGGATGTATTTCTCTAGCATATTAGAAGAAAATTTGAATTGTTTATTAAAAACTTCAAAAGGCATTTAAATATTTGTATTAATCAATAAAATGCTTAAGACTAAAAACGCATTTTGTAATTAAAAAAGAAAGTTTTATCAAATAATGATAATTTTTTGCTGGACATTGAATATCTTCTACGTAAGAATCTATTTTTTTTAATTGCTCAGATCATCTTTAGAAACTTGATTTTGAAAAAATCAATAATTAAATTCAAATAAAATTAACAGATTCTATTTGTAATTAAATTTAAGGACACATGTCGTAGTGTGTGTTTAGATTACTAGTGATAAATATGAGGTATATTTAAATTACTCGTAGGCTTAAAATTAGAAAATTTCTTTAAAAAATTACTTCATTTTATTGTAAAATTATTTTTTTTTAAACGAAAATATATTGCATTTCTAGATAAAATTTTTCTCTTATTGTTTTCCTAGCGGATTCCTTTTTGATGGGTAAGATACATTAAAAAAATGATCTTTCCGATTCTGTAATTATTTTTTGTCTGAGTTTCATAGATTAAAGTTAGATAAATTATTTAAAGAATTTCTTCAATACTCCATCTCAGTTTAACTTGGCAGTGTTGAGAAAGGTATACAATGTACCAATCTACTTGAAAAATAGCTCTACTTTTTTGTTTTGAATTTAAATCCAAGGAAATAGATAGAAATTTGTAAAAAAATTGCATATGTTGTAGAAATTAGATTGTTTTTACGTTGTAGAAATGTAATTATTTTTTAGACAAAGTTAATTAATACTGTCAATAGCGCAACGTTATGAAATTCCAGTTTGGCTGAAAACCGATTTTCGACGCCAACTTTTGTCTTTGTTGTAACAATAAAATTATTACAACAATGCAGATATATCCAAGTTGGCGCCCAAAACTAGTTTAACGTTTTTAATTAATATCTTTTTAATTAATTGCAATATCGGAATATAAATGGTCAAAACATGCATTGTCATCCAAACTAAACGTGTATACAAAATTTCAGCTCAATGGGAGGAAGATATCAGCTTCAAAATTGAGTTGCAAGATTCCACCCGAACAAATTACATACATACATACATACATACATACATACATACATACATACATACATACATTGTAAGTTAAATAAAAGCTTTTAAAAATAAGAGTGTATTGGGCTTATCCAAAAGTGTACGGGTACACGTCTTTGGGATCTTAAAAGCGAAACAGAGAAAAAAAAAGTTAAGTGATAAGCCTAAGAGGTCGTAACTGATTCACCGACATTTTAATATCAAAAATTTAAAGATACTGTGGTTGGCTATTAGAAATAATATCAATGATCTACACAGCAAAGAAACTGCTGTTTGGGCTGTTTATTTTCCTCTTCTGTCTTCAAAAGGGAGCCCTCAACATGGACTGTGTCTTTCGATTATAAATGCCTGGTGCAAGTTTTAAAAGACAGATCCTGAATATAACGAAAGGCACTATGATCATAAACACATACACCATAATGAATTAAATGAAACCAATTTTTAGAGATCTACATGATCCTAAATTATTAAGAAAATGTTTACATGGAAAGACTAAGAGCGCCAAATGAGTCAGTTAATAACACCATATGGTTAATGATTCCAAGATTTACATTTGTGGAATTAAAACTCTAAAATTAGGGGTAAATATGTCTATTGCACAGTTCAATATGAGTCATGTAGCAAAATTATTGATCTTAAAACATTGTGATATTGAACCACTTATAACTGTGTGCCTTGCTTCAAAAAATTAAATACATGTAGGATTCGTGTAACTCAACGAAAGCATCTTGAGATCCTAAAAAAAGGCTAAATTGTTAAAAAGTAATAAAAAAAAGAAAGTTAGAAGAGCCTTTTGTACGAGCAGAGGGCTTCATATGCTTCTAGAAAGTACTCAAAAAAGTAAATGATCAAAAAATTACAAATTTTTACTTTAAAGCCTGTTTTCTCAAGATGTAATATTTTTCTCTCTATGTACCCTTTTCTAAACACTACTTATCATATAATTCTCGAATTTTTAGTGAGCATACTTTTGAAATGTTTACACATTTTTAATGGAGGGAATTAGATATATCTAGCTAACTGTTTGAGATATGACTTTTTTAAACTAAATTATTGATAAAAAAATTGGACAATTTTTAAAAAATTCATAATTAATTTAATTTTTAACAAAAAGACAAAACCTCTTTCTTAAAAGAGTTATTAATAGTATACATAACCTACTGTAAAAAGTTTATTCAGTAGAAGTAAGTAGTTTTTGAGAAAAAGGTACACAAACTTACGCAGTTTAATAGGGGCTTCTATGGACGTGCCAGACCCCCTTAACGTAAAATGTTCAGATTACTTACTTCATAATTTATTTATATTTAAGTTTAAAAGAAACTTGTTTTTTCCAAATGTACATACAAGAATGTACATACAAGAATGTACACATAGATGATACCTTTTGGATTAAAAGTAGTAAGGGTATAAAATGTTTCTCTTCATTGGAAATAAGAAAAAAAAAGTTTAATGGAATGAGATAAAATAAATACTTTTAGTGTTCTTCTAAAATATTCACGGTTTTCTGTATTTGATTAAAAGTTTACGTGCATTACTGATGCGCTGACATCAGAGAAAGTATTTGCTTAATGTAATAGATAAGACAGAATCTCCGTGTGTGTGTGCGATGAGTTTTTGTCAATCTATTTTTTTTCCTGATTTCTTTGCATTATATTTTATAGAATACAAAAAGAGTCAAAAATTACCTTTCGAGAATCTAGATAATGAAATAAAAAGTAAATACCACCTAAGAAGAAGAGATTTAATTCACACTTTTATCAGTATTATCACATTTACAAATGCATTACCTATAAAATATATTTTTACTTTTTAAGATTAACACTCACTCATTCATTAAAAATTAAAGATAAGAAAATTAAACACACGAGAAATAAAAATTTCATATATATATATAGAATATGTACATTTATGTGAAAAAAAAGATTTTTAAAGAATATAAAATGCTTTTTGTGTAAAAAATGCAACACCTTGAAGAAATTAAATGAAATTTAATGCACAAACGACTTGTATTAGTACAATTAAATAACGAAATTTTCAAAGAAAAACCAATATTAAGTGGTCAAGATCAATATTTGGTGTAGCCACCACGCGCTGCAATAAGTGCTGCTATACGACGTGGCATGGGGTCAAACAAGTTTTGAATGTCTGCTTGTGGAAAGGAATTCCATATTGCTTGTATCCGCAGCAGAAATTCATCTTTTGAAGCTGCAGGACGAGTCTCACGAAAGAGACGCCAAGCAACCGAATCCCACACGTGCTTAATAGGTGACATATGTGGCGAAAAAAGCAGACCAAGGAAGAAGGTGCATGTGTTGGGATGAATAGAAGTCTCGAACAGTCACTGCAACATGCGGGCGTACATTATCCTGCTCAGGGATGCCATGAAGGAAGGGAACGGCATCGGGCTTTAGCACTCCACGGACGTACCTGTTGCGGTTGATATTACCCTCAATTTGTGGCAAATTGGATCGTTCATGATACGAAATCTCACCCCAAACCATAACTCCGGGTGTTAGGCTTCTATGTCGTTCGATAATTCACTCTGGAAGGCAGCGTTCACCTTCAAAGCGTCTAACATGAATGTGGCCATCTTTTTTTCACAGATTGAAGTGTGATTCATCTGTAAAGACAACTTGGTGCCAATCAGCGTGCCAGGCTCTGTTCTCATGAGCCCATTACTGACGCAGCCATCCATGGTTTGCCATGAGGGAAATCCTGTATAAATGCACCCTTGCACGAAATCGATGGTGCATCAGACTTCGACGAATTGACGAAGCCTACATTAGTACACACATGTAGCAGTAGACCAACGTGCTGCCAACTGCCTGGAGGAAGCTGCACGGTCATTCAACACCATGCGGATCAAGTGCCGTTCTTTACGTACTGATGTCATCTTCCGTCGTCAAATGTTAGTTTTTCAAGTTGTTCGGTGCTAGTCGGTTCACTGCTTCCAAACTCGCATCACTGTGGAACTGTTCCGTTGTACACGAGATCCTATTGCGCGATAAGAAAATCCTCCTTCTCGAAGGCCGATAATCCTTCCCCATTTAAACTCCGTAAGTTGTTGGAATGTCTCCTTATTTCGTCGTGGAAGCATACTTAAGTCTCAATAAAACGTTCTCTACTAACAAATAATCATTAAATGTTTTTAACGTTTCACTACAGCCCTCTATTTATACGCTTTCAGAATCAGTTCAGAGGGTGCTGCGCACTTCAAGCACGCGCGGTGGGTCTGCAACTTTACCATTTTACGTAACTTTCTATAATTGATATTCGCTGTACAGTTCAATTAATTCAGATGATTTCTTCATGGTGTTGCATTTTTACAAACAGTAGAGTTATTACATACGTTTAAGTTAATACTGTATTTTAAGTAATTTATATAGGAAATATTTTTAGTGTTTACTTCAATGTAGATAAAGTTCCCTAATTTGCTAAATTATTAATTTATTACATAAATTAATTATACATTACTTAATACAACTCTTTGAATTATAAAATAAATCTTTTAATTGTTAAATAGCTTTTTTCAAACTAGTTGAAACCTTACTTTTAATTTAATAACAAATGAACAAAAATATTAATAATTAGTTGTATAATTTCGAGGAAAATTGATTTATTTTAATTAAGCTAATATCAGCTTACTTAAAACTTAGAGGATATATTCTACCATTAGTGATATTTAAATGGTATTTGGCGATGGTTTCATCTAAAAATTTTTATGATTAAATCTATAAAATAAGCATTTCTTTTGCAAGAATAATATTTGTATAACAATATCTCATTGTCGAACACCAAATTAAATTTTTGAGGTCACAAAAATTAATGTTGCCAGACGATTTAATTTAAAAAAAAAATAAATAAAAAGATGACATGTCCAAAAAATAAATCAAATTAAATAAACTCACATGACATTAATTCGCAATTCTTAACAGCGATTGTAAAAATTACTATACATAAAGATAAATTTGTTTGAATTTACTATAAAATGTTGATTTTACTCTAAACGAAATTTCTTCTTCTTTTAGTATTCACATTTCTTATCAATTTGATTTACTTTTAAAACAAAAAAGGTATTTTTATGCATATATTTAATTTTGAGGGATATAGTTCTGTAGTATAATTTTCTTTTGCTAAGAATTCTGCTATACAATATTTTATAAACTGCTTTGAATAAGAGTTGAAATCTTTTCATAAGAATATCAAACTGCAGAGATTCATTGTTTTAAAAAACAATAAATTATCACAATACTTTTTAAAAATTGAGTCTTGATAAAAACCGTAATTTATCAGAAACTCTTATCAAATATTTGTTCACTTATAACACTAGGAGCATTTCATTATTTGACATCCTATTCGTTATCAATTTGTGAGCGACTTCCATTTGAAGTCGCTCCCTCACCGTCCTGCCTACCTAAGGGTGTGGAGGGAAACAAAGCATGACCAAAAACTTCCATAACAATGATTATTTTATTACTATTCAAGCACACTAATCAATCACAAGTTAAAATATAAGAGGAGACCCCAGGAGGGATATACTGAAGGCAATGAACTCTAAGTGAACAAGCGCATGTAATCAGTTTAATTTATCCTAATCTATATTAAATTACAAATTCTCAATCCACTAATTTAGTATAGTGGCAAACTCCACTCTCCAGTTCTAAAACTCAAGTTGTGAAAATGAATTAAATCTCATCTACGTATCACCAGAACAGTTCCTCTGCTCCTTCTATCTAACAAGTACAAAACCTTGACTTTATACAGTCAAACTAATCTCCATATCATGATTTCTTCTTGAAATGGATGGTTGTGAATTAACGCGAATGCTAGCCCCAAAGTTTGCCCAAGAGGATTAATGAGAAGGTCGCGTATAGATCCGTCACAAAGTGATCCACTTCCGTCTACATTTAATGTCGAACGTAATCTAGCGATAAAGAATAATTGCAATAGATCCATTGACTTTTAGATGAAGGCTGTCAACAAATCTTTTTATATTTTCTGAAGAAAATTTCAAATTGTGAGGAAGATTAGATTAGACTCTTGTTACTATAATTTACTTACAACTACAATAAATGTAGAATACATGCTGGTTTTCTAAAATATCTCATTTTAAATACTTAAAATAAGTTTTGAAAGAATAGTTATAATTTTTAGTAAAAATAAAAGTCCGGTACTTTGAAAGTAAAATTGATATTCGCTAATTTTCTTAATCACATTCAGTTCCTTTTCAGCTGCTGGTATCTACAAAGTTAAATAATTTCAAGTGCGAAAATATAAAAACTACGATTACTGAGATTTAGAACTATCTGCCAAAAAAAATTAAGGCATCACATGAAAAGAGGGGGGGGGGCTATTTTTAACATGGGTATACGTGCGAGAATAGGATACTGTGCATTGCTTCAATAATTCAAGAGATATATTTGACTAGTAAGCGAGAGAGTTGCATTAAAGTTGCACTAAAGAAAACACGTCCTCTATTCGATACGCATCTCGTAATTTTGCACCTTAGTCAAAGGACGAGGACGGTACCTGAGACGGCATCCTTTTCCTTCTAGCTACCTCACAAACGGAAGACATTGAACCTCAACAGATTTAACGTGCATCGGCATCCTCTACACGATAGGTCTTCCGTGGCCCCAGTACTCGAATTCATGGCCTGATGGCTCCAAGACCATGACCATAACCACTAAATTACCGGTGCTACCTGCATTTACGTAATAAAAATACATCAATCTTTACGTTTCAAGAAATACATTTGAGATTTGCTTTTCTTTTTTCAATTCCTACTATTAGTTCACTTTCTCCCTATATATAACGTCGACTTTAGATAATTTGAAGTTGAAAAGACCTATGAAAAACTTCGATTTATCAAGAGGGTAAGAAAAGATTTTCGAATTTTTATCTGACACATTTAACTTTTAATCTATGTAATAAAACAACAATTGTACATATGTATAAAATTACTTGAAAATATTTTTTATAAAGTACATATTGTACAGTATTTAAATTTCAAACAGAAGTTAAAAGTCCTATATTAAAATAATGCATTTATGTAGTAATTCTCAAACAGAACTCTTTCACGCCAATCAAATCCTTTCCATTACTCATTGGAAATAAAATCGCTTCGTGCCCGGCTCCCTCAAACACTGTCCCTTAATCCATAAGTTCTTCAAGGCAAGGTCCAGTCCGGCCCATACCGTATTTGGTGTCGCATTCTATAAGTCACACGGCTGAGCCATCATTTTTATATGAGTCCGACGGGGAAAAAATTCCATGCATCTTTTCTTCACAATAACGGACAATCCTTTCTGAACACATGTGTGAACACAAGGCCAAGTGTTAAACGAAAAATATGGATGGCTGACAACAGGTGTGACCAGAACTGTCCACTTGATGAAGGAAAGCAATAAAAGTGTCTTTTTCACTGAGAAACCGGGAACACAAAAAGGGGTAGCAGACGCATGGTCATCAAAGGGGCTAGGTTACAGGGGAGACGCACAGAGACAATACAACGCAAAACTTGTAATTTCCAATCTTTCTGCTACAGGACTACAAGATAGTGAGTGTTTGAATTGTCGAGAGTTTTATAAGATAATTTCAAATTATTGCGTGTTGTAATCTGGCCAGCCACAGATTTTACTTCAAAATATTGAGTGTACCAAAATGTATAGTTTTAATTCAAAATATCAAGAGTTTTTCTGGGGACTGAGCATATATTTCGAATTAGCGAGAGGTTCGTATTATCGAAAGTTTGAATTAGCGAGAGTCGATTGTATATTTACATCTTGTTCAAATTTTCAATCATTAATAAAATACTTCTTATTCCTCCATTCAAAATGAAATACGTTTTTTAAACATGTTGTGAATGACATTTGATGTTAATACAGTTTTTTCAAATATTAATTCATTAATTAAACTAAAAATGAGTAAATAGTAACAAAAATAATAGATAGTGTGCTGGACTTCTAATCCAAAGGACATGGGTTCGAATTCCACCTGTGATGGTCTGATTTTAGAGAACGTGATTTCTTTTTACTGTACTATTTTATTAGAAGAGATACATTTATTTTATGAATAAATAGTAATAAAAAAAAAAAAGTCCAACTCCATAAATAGAAAGGAAAAATATAATGAGAGAAAATTGCATTCTATTTTGTCACTAATATTGTGTGATTCTGTCATATGTATATACATATTTTATAGTAAAAGTAACTTTTTAATAAAAAGCAGCTTAAAATAAATTTTTTTTATTTTTTGATCTAAATATAATTGACTTAATTTATAGTACTTGTTTACTTTTAATATTATATTTTACATTTAATGCTATTTCAGTTATATGTTAAAAGAGTAATGTATGTATTTTTGCACTAAAACGCGTTTTAATGTGCTTGTTTTGGTCCATCAATAACTCTCATTAAATTAAAAAACTCATACTCAAAAACACAGTGGACTGTCGTTGTATCTATGTTTCTTTATTCCGAAAGCCCCCAAGGCAATCAATCTCTTTACTCTCTCGTCTCTTCGCGTATTAACGTGGGCACGCCCAATCGCTGATTATTTCACTTAGCTGCATTTGTGAAGCGATCACAGCTTCTTACAAGTGGAGAGGCACTCAACATAGATTTCTAGATAATATATATTTCTATTTGTGATTGTCACGAATCCTCTCCTCGAGCCTTTGCAACTTGTATTCTTTTAAAAAATTATTTTTGTTTCTCCGTTGCAAGTTGATTGGCACCGCACCTAGTATCGCGAGAAACCACAAGAAAAGTTTTGTTATTAGTCAGTAGTAAACAAAGCTTCTATTTATAATTTACGGTCTTTTTGAGCTTGTTATTTAAGTGGGATTTTTCTTCTCTGCACTTTTCTATGACTAATTGAATTTTTCTATGAATTAGATGAACCAAAATAATCTCAAAATCCTCTCGGACCGATGTGAATTGAGGTAAGCTTGAGTATTTTATTATTCGAAGTTAAGCTTAAGACAGTGCTTCTCAAACTTTCACTATTGACGATCCAATTTTCAATCATAATTTTTATAGCCCCCCTCTTTACAATAATAAAGTATTGAATTCAATAATAATGAACTTGACACTAAAGCTACAATGCGAACTAAATTATAAACCATACAAATTAACAAGATAAGTATTAAATTTTGTATATGTTTCTTTTAAATACTATATATTTAAGCAAATTACTTTTAAGTAACAGGATAATTATTATTTAAATTTTTTTACTTTCGCTAATTTTTAAATTGGAACAGATTGCAAAACGATATTTAATTAAAGATATATTTTGCATCCAAAAGTTGGCGTCGAAAATCGGTTTTCAGCCAAATACATTGTATTTCTTTCTCAAAGCTGCCAAGTTAAACTGAGATGGAGTATTGTAGAAATTCCTTAAAAAAATTATCTTAATTTAATCTATGAAACTCAGACAAAAAATTATTACAGAATCAGAAAGATAATTTATTTCGTCCCAATACGGTATAATGTTTTTTACAAAATAGTAATATTTGTATTTCTTACGATATTTTAAATGAGTCATAATCGATGCGTTTTTATAAAAATAATATCTAAATTGTTGCGCATGATGTTTTTTGTTTAAATGAATCGACATTCCGTTCTTAAACAGCTTATGCTTTGCCCTTTTAGAATCAGTCATTGAAAAAATAAAATGCCGAAAACTTTTTTTTACGATTTTTCAAAAAATACTCAAAATTTTAACTAAACATTTAATAACTTCTTCATTTATAAAGATAATCTCATAAAACTTTTTTTTCGTGTGTAGAACAATATTACCCAAAATCTGTACGAATCGTGAAAAAATTGCTTAAAAATTACGGATTTAAGAAAAAATTGCGTTTTTCGTCTAGTACCCTTTTTGCGAGAATGCTTTTATCTAGACTGTTCGAAAATAACCGGCAAATGACCTAGCAACAATGATGCGTTGAATGAGATGAACAGACTGAGAAACATATCCAGTGATAACAAAAAAGTAAAAAAAAAACTTTTTTAAAAACAAACTTATCGCAAGATTTACCTCTGCAGATAAACAAGTAAATTGATCTGATTGATTTTAATTTGTAAGAATTTGAAACTAAGTAAATAAGAGTACTTTAATCTCGCGACAGCTTTTATATCATATAATTTGTGTAATGACGTTATAAGTTGATAGTAAAAAAAATAAAGAAAAAGTGTATTTTATTCTTTTTAGCGCATTTAAATAAAATCTTGTTTTTAAGAAGGTTTTTTTTATTTTCAATTTATTAAGCCGTAAGTGAACATTCCACTATAATAAAAAATCAACAAGTGCACATACGAGCATTGTTCCAAAAATTAAATCTTATAAATATTCTCAAGAATATTCAAATTTTCGATTTTCCACTAAGTAAATGGAGAAGGAAAGCCCCTGTGTGTATTATTTTTTTTAAAATACATTTTGTGAAACCTAATAAACTTAAAAGACCTTTGAAAAAGCTTTATGGTGAGTACATTAGCAAGCCTCGAGAAATCTTTGAATTAAAATTAAAATCATATGAAAAACAAAAGTATTTAAAAAAACGTTGTCAAAGCTTTGCTTATCTCATACAAAGTATCATACAAAATACCAGATGTAAAAGACTCACACTTTTGGCGAAGAGAGCTTATTTTTCCATCAGCAAATGAGATCGTAGAAACCATGTTTGGAGACAATTTGCGAAAGAGTTGCAGTCCATAAACTGCAACACTTTGGCAAAATCAACTGTAATTTTATGCCTCACAGAATTAGAATTAATGTTAAATAATGCAAAAAGAATGTAAAATTCCGATTAAGAATTATTGTGTTATTTTTAATATTTAAAGCAAGAAGATTTCAAAATGTTTTAATCCGGCAACAGTCGGGCACTCGATATTAACGTTAATGGTCGCGCCGGGTGACCGAGTCACCTCAATCCTTTTATCTTATAATTATTTTTATTAATCTGATAAAAATCACAATCCTAGTGAATAATTTAATTAAATGTAATCATACTTACATACTTTCAAAGACATTTCAATTTTTGTTTTATAATTTGAGAACAAATCCAATAAAACTGAACTAAAATGTTTTAAATGTGCAAGACCTTCATAAAGGAGGCAAATCACAGTCACTTTTTGCTAACATTACAGGAATGTCTTTTTTCAGGCATTTTCATTTTCATTTCTTGTTCATTGCATTTTCTAAGATATTGTAAAGAAACGTTTGCCCCTCCCCAAAAAGAGGGAGATTTGTGAGAAATACATTTCAGTTCCTCTGAAGACTCTCATATAGGAGGATACTGTCTAGGTCATTGGTAACAAATAAACAGTTTTCCCGGAATTAACGACTTCGTGAGCCTGGAGTTACTTTGCGCCTAGCGCGACCACTCCCGGGTTGAAAGTGTATTCAATGTAAAAATAGGGATGTAAGTTTTAAAAAAGAAGTGTGTAAAATGTTTCTCACATCATGCTTTATATGTTTCAGAATGCTCGGAAAAATAAATCTCCTAAATAATCCTTCAATCCTCTGTTCTTTTCAAAATTTCATAAAACTTTTTCACATGGAATAAAGCACAACCAGAAAGGCATTACTTACAACTTCCTTAAATGACCGTGATGAATTTTTTTTCTTCCTACACTTTCCCCCTGGGTTTGTGTTTTGATTTTTATCTGAAAGAGTAGTATTTTAGGTTTAAAAGACGTAATGAAGAAACCTCTTTTCGTGGGATTACAACACAAATCAAACAAAATGTTTTTATTTATTTGGTTATAGGATCAAAGAGAGCTTGAAGTGGAGATGACGGAAAGTTGCCAGATGATATATATAAATTATACAGTGTAAATGCGTATTTTTATTATGTAAGAAAATATTTTGTTTTAATTCATTAAAGTAAATTAATTTTTTTGAAACTTTTACTTTCGATATGCTCGCGCCCTCTTTGTAGGGTTATCACACCCTCTAAAGGGGGAGCACCCCACAGTTTGAGAAACGCTGGCTTAAGACATAATTATTGACAATGTTAAAGTAAAATTATACACAGAAATCCGCTAAAAAGACTTAATAACTTGTTTAAATTACTTAATTTGCTGTAGGTACCTGAAGATTATTTACAGTGAGAAAGTTACAATGTATCATAATTAAGTAACTATACAGAAAATTTTTACATGTTTTGAAAAAGGGACTCACATTTCAAATATTTGTACACAAATCATATAATATTCGAATAAAAATTGTTATACAGTCTCTAAAATATGCATTTTATTTCAAAATATTGAACTGAATATCGCTTCAAAAATTAAATCATTCCTTTACCGTATACATCGAATTAAGTACTTAGACAAATCTAAATATACTCGTATTTCTAGTAAAAAGATTTCATAAAATGATAGTCGTAAAGATAGAAAAATGTGTCGATGAGTTTAAGAAATTCAATCTGTAATGAAAATTGCACAGTTGATTTCACAAACAAAAAACAATTTATTTTATTTCTTAATGTCTTCCAACAAAAATAAAGTAGCTATCATTCGAAAATAATTGCAAAAAGAAAACAAATCCAAAAGTTTCGCTTTAATGACTGTCTCATTAAAGTTGAGCATTTTTTCTTTTAAGGATACGTTTCTTTAATATAAAACAAACATATTTCTTCGCTTTGTTTTTTCATTCTCACTCTCTTTTTTTTACACAGATTCCACGAATTTCCCGAATTGTTTATTGTGGTTGTTTAAAATTGAGTTAGATTTAATGATTTATGTGCATAAAAACATGTCATTTATTCTTTTCTTTTCTTTTAATAGCCTTTTACCAGACATTTCAACTTTGTTCTTGCCGATAATGATCATAACATAGTTCTTTTTGAAAAACAAAAAATGAAAACTAAAAGCTATATAATTCCTTCACCTATATGCAAATTTTGTTTTTAGGCAAGTATTTAGGAATGCCTTTCAGAATAATATTTATTCGTGGAGCTCACACACACACACACACACACACACACACAACACACACACACACACACACACAACACACACACACACACACACACACACACACACACACACACACACACACACACACACACACACACACACACACACACACACACACACACACACACACACAGAACAACACAATATCGAATGAAAGCTGATTTAGCTTTTAATATAAAGAGAGCTTCATTTTAACACGAAGAAATTGTTCTATTGTTCGTTAATGATAATTTTTCCTTGAAATATATATGTAATAATTTAAATTAATATCCACTCATAATTCGAATCTTCTTTATTTAAACCATCTAATTCATAAACCCTATTTCGAAACGCGTCTCAATTTATCTTTTTCTAAGGCATTAAAAACATTATTTTGGTATATTAGTTACTGATTCTTTAGACCTTGAATTTTGATAGATTCATCGGTGATTCCAAGAAATACAAAATCATTTGTTTTCGTGCGCCGTACACTAATTGGTATTTAATAATCACTAAACTAGGGGTGGACATTAAGTCGATCGCCTGAAGATTAACTTGATTTATTGATTGAATATTAATGGCGCACTGCTAGACGAGGGCCTTTGGCGAAGGACCTCGTAATTTTTAACCATGGTCAAGTGACGAGTACGACACCTGAGGTGGCACCCACTCTCCTAACTACTACACCACAAAGGAGGACGTTTGAGCTCTCAACAGATTTGAAGTACATCGCTCCCCTACAAGGAGAGTCTTTAGTGGAACTGGGCTCGAACTCATGACATGCTTGCCATGATCCGATACCTTTGCCACTTGGCTACTGCGGCCACACCTGAAGATTAGCTGTTATGTACCAAAATATGCAAGACTGGCGGACAGTATGCAGACAAAGTTTTCGACTGACTAACTTTAAATGAAAATGTCTTTTTTAATGTATTTTGAATTGTTTGATAATAAATGCATCATTTGATATTATATTTGTGTTTATTATTTTTAGTTTTGTATCTTGCGTTTTGCTTTAAACGTTGTTTTAAAAGCGTGAGTTTTTTTATTTTACTTATGTGCAAGTAAGCACATATTTCAGTATTTTTTTTATCAAGTTATAATAAATAGTGTAGACTTTTTCCTTACTTCACCACACCCAAATGGATCGCGACACGCTGAAAAAAATTTAAAGTAGTCCGTACCCTGGAAAAGTTTGTCCACTCCTACTCTAAATAATGATGTCTATTCTATAATTATTCCCTTAGCCTGAACACGAGACTGTATTTTTTATAATTCGTTTTTCCGTTTCTTCCCTTTTATATAAAAACTTGATATTTTGTGGGGGACCTATAAGCGTCCTTCAATTAATCCTCTTGGGAAATTTTGGGCTCTCAATTACAACCAACTCTTTAGGAAGAAGAAACCGAGACATGCAGATTAGGTCAGTTATATATAGAATAGATTTTCTAGCTAGTGAGTGATATAGAGGAGAATAGATTATTAGACGCAGTTGTCTGGAGATAGAAATATTAAGAAGCTGACGATAAGGAAAGATATCTACCGATCAGGTATTAGTTATATTGATAGCACGTTTTGGGCTTTAAATAGTAAAGATATTTAAGTGACGATTGGTCACATAACTAAATTGTAAATCAAATGTTAGAGTAATGGATTGATCCACAAACGGTGGATCAATTGAATAGAAGTCTTATCAGAATTCTCTCCTGTCGTAGCATAATTCCCTCTGCTCTTTATAGGAACATCTCATCTTATTTGATCCCTTGAATTGTGTCTGTGATATTTAGTGTGCTTAATAAATAGTTAAAAAATTATTATGACGAGTCATCCTTCCCTTTTTCTGGCACCTCTTGCCGGGTTTGAGAGTAGGTCAAGAATGTTACAATTTGAATAATTCTCTTTCTTGTATTTTGGCACTTGTACGAGGAGCGTGCCCAAATAAATGATATGATCACGATCAAGCTTCTTTATCTTTCCGGTCACGATTATTTCATATATATATAATAAATCAAAGGAATGTTTGATAGTTTAAATATCCTTCTAATAAGAGGGACCTTAAATTTTGAAATAGAGAGCCAGAACATAAAAGCAATATATGAAGAATGAGTAACTTGTCGAAGATAGAAAGCTATTATATTTTCTATAGCTTTCATTCACATAGGGCAATAAAAAAAGGTTAAGCTTGATTTATTACATCCTAAAACCTTCTTCTTCTGCTAAAATTTTATTTATGTTATAAGAAGAAAAGTTGAGGAATATTAGGCCAAAAGTTGGTTCGTGTAACAAACACAGTAAACTATTAAAGCATAAAATTATTTTGAATGATTATTATTTAAATGGAAATAAGAACAAAAAGAAGAACTGAAAAGAGATTAAACATGTCTAAAAACTGGCTCAGAGATTTTCATAAAAAAAAAAGTTAAAAGAAAAATGGACGCAGAAGCTATAAAAGTTGGACGATTATCAATTCTAAAAAAGTTAGACAATTATCAGTAAACACACTATTATTATAACGTGTTTAAAAATTTTTGAAATTAAAAAAGAAAGTAAATTTGGAATTTTAAAATGAAGAATGTATTAATTACAGTAATCTACTTTTTACCTTATTCTTATAAATGTATGGACATGTGGAAAATAAGCAGCATAATCATTTTCTAACTAGTATTTATAAAAATTTTTGTAAGTTTTAAGTTTTTATGCATATTTAAAGAATAGATCGTTAATTCTTGGTAGGAAATTTAGAATAATATTTCTATTAATTGAGATCGTCAAATGCTTTTCGAATATGGCATTATAATAATGTTAAATTTAAGAAAAGTTTATCACTTACAATAAATATCATTGTTTTTAGTTCTAAATGCAAAATATCTGCTTTAATTGTGAAAATATTGGGTTTTATGAAATTAAAATGTTCTGGTCAAAAGTTAAAATGAGTTACCTAAAGTAAATTTTTACTAAATATATATATATTAGCCACACAGACAGTTTTGTTGGATGCTCTTCCTTTGTGGTAGTCCTTTAATTTGCAGAAAATACCCATTGCTAAAAATAATGGCTTCTTTTAAAACAATTTATGTATGTGTATGGTTGATTGTATTATATTTTTCATATTTTATTGCAATAATTTTCTTAACGAGCATTTGATATGTATTTACTTGATTACCTTAAACATGTCATATACATATGTATGGAATAAAATCCATATTCAAAGGGCATTTATATATTATACCATTGAAAAGTACTTTCAAATCAAAAAGCGTCCCCAAATGCCTCGATATATAACAAACTAGCTGATATACCCGTTTTTCGCGTGGGTGAATTCAAAAATTAAACAATACAGATTGAAGGTTAAAGAAGTTTTTAATGCGTTGCAAATGTAGCAAAAAAAAAGCTTTTTGCATGTCTTCGCTGAACAAAAAAAATAATCATGTTTGTTAACTTTTAAATCTGTAGATCTAATAGCTGATAAAAAAGGATTTTTTTTATTTATAACGCACTGTAACTCTCTTATGGGTCGATTTTTGAAAACACCTTCCTCAGCTAATCTCTGCTCAGCAAAAATAACACATTGTTACAAATTTTGTGTAATGAACGCTTAAAATAGTGTAAATAATTTATATCTGGATGTGTAATATCTTAATATTACTTTCTGTTGTATTTATTTTATGTTAAAATTGTAATATATTCGCAAGCAACGCCGTTCCTTACATTATAATGACGATTTAATGGAAACAACGAAATGTTGGCGATATAGCCAAGTTGGCATCATTTTTGGTGACCATATTGGCAACTTGGCAATGGTGCAGATGTTGATATGCTACAGTGCCACCTGGTGGGTCACTAAAAAAATTCGTTTGTATTTCCAAAAACGAATACATATATTTGCCAATTTTCATTTTGATCCGTTAGTAATAAAATCATAAAAAAACGAGTATTGAAATAAATTATCAGTTTTTATTGTATTTATGGTTCACTATTGAGGCGATAATGGCTTACACATAAAAGATAAATATATGCTGTCACGAGATTTTTGTATACATGATTATATAAGTATAATTCTAATTGTTTTTACTTCACACGCCAGAATAGCTTGCAGATGGCAGAATTTTTTCCTACTTACTTGACATTGATTGTTATATTTTGGACACTTAACACAATATCTTTATGAATTATAGCCTGAATGTTATTCTGATGTATAAGCTATATTATTGTAAGGTTTCAATAAAATACATTAAGTTGTTTTTTCGTGAAAGAATAACAAACATCCATACATCCAACCGTTCACGTTTATAATACACTCACTTCCAAAAGTTAAGCACGAAGATGTAAAATGCAAAAAAATCAACAAATACTGCTTTGATTGACACAAAATTTGGCAGTAAAGTAGCATATATATTTATACATAAAACGAAATCAATAATTATATACAGAAATGAAAACAATATTACAATTTTTAAGTTATCAGATAATGTCATACTGGAAACTTAAACAGAATTATGTACAAAGTGAAAATAAACAGCATAAAATGAAAAAAAGGACATTAATAGGGTATGTGATCCCCCTCATCTGTATGCAAAGTTTACACCTTCTGACGATGCTTTCAATTAGGTGGTCAACCAATGGAGAATTAAGCAATCGCCATTCTTCTTGTAGAGCAGTTTCCAACTCAATAACAGTGGCTGGAGTTGGGAAACGTGAAGATATAGCACGACCGAAAGCATCCCATTAAGGTGAGGCGAATATGCTGGCCACGCCATACGCGCAATCCCTTCACTCTCTAGGTAGTCATCGACGATGTCAGCTCTATGGGGACGTGCGTTATCGTCCATTAAAACAAAAGTAGGGGCAACTGCTGCAGCGTACAATCTCACAATGGGTTCTAGGACTTCATCTCGATATAGGACAGCCGTCACAGAACCCCGTTTAAAGATGTGCAGGTCGGTGTGGTATCCTAATGAAATCCCTGCCCACACCATAATGCTTCCGCCTCGGAATGCGTGATGTTCGGTGATGTTTTGGGGCTGATTGCGTGTTCCTTGCTTACGCCATATCCTTATACGCTTGTCATCTCACTCCAGAGCAAACCTTGACTCATCAGTAAACATGACATTGACCCATTCAGATACAGTCCAATTGCCATATTCCCGACACCACTTTAATCATGCCCCTCTTGATTGGACGGATAGAGGAACTCAAACTCGAGGTACCCGGGCATACAGTCCATTCATATGTAATCTTGGGCGTGCAGTAGCTGCAGATGTAGCCTTATCAATGTACGCTGTAACCATAGATGTCACACGCGTGGAGGTCGCTCTTCGATTCCGCTTGTCTACAATAGAGATATATCAATCTTTCCACGGGTGTTGTAACCCTTGGGAGACCACCTACGGGCCTTCGGACAACTGTTTGTGTGGTTTGGAATTGTTTCCATAAAAGTGAAATTACAGAATGATGAACACGGAAGAAAAGAGCATCATCTGTGATCGAATGTCCTGCTTCAATACGCCCCATAGCACGCCAGCACTCAGAATCTTCCATTCGTTTTCTGGAAGTCATAGAAACACGTATTTCTTGAAAACAAATTGTATGAAAGTTTTAAACACCTTCTATCAGCACTTAGAATGAACTTCTGTAACCATTCATAAAGCTGGCTTATTATAAGGCTGCCCTTTTTGCATATTTCTTGACATGAAAGCATGATTGGCTGTTACCTAACATATTTGCATACTTCCATCTACCTCTGCAGCGAATTGCATCCTCTTCAATTCTGATTGGCTTCCGGAAATTAGCATTTTCCTCTCCGTGCTTAACTTTTGGAATTGAGTGTTTTAGTAAGGATAATAAAAATCTGTTAAAATAATATTGTTTGCGTTTGCTAACCATCGAGTGTAGTCGCCATTTTTATAGGTTGTTCCTTTACCGTGTGCGCGCTTAAACTCAATAATATTAACTATACATACTCGAAAATTAAATCATTGTAATAATTTATAATAATCTTCTTTAATTATGTTGTGAAAATTGATCAGAATTTTGGACCAATTTCTTACGAAAGGAGAAAGCAATGGTTCATTACTAAAATACAGTCCAAAACGTACGTACTTCGTAGACTGTGAGTTTTGTTAAAATAGCTGAACTAGAGACATCGTGAATCTGCAAGTCAGTTTTTAGATTCACACTTATGCAAATTTTTGTAGCGTCATTCTGCATCAAGAATACATTTGAATGCAGTTACAGCATCTTGACCACCTGAATAATCTATTTGTTTTTAAATTACTTCAAGAGTACGTGTTTTATTTAAATACAGTATTTAATTTTTCTAAGTCTAACTCAATTTATTTGTAGATGATTAAAATCTCTAAAACTAAACTAGTTGAGAAAGGACAAAATCTTACATTGGCTTACGGATGAAATCCTGTTTTTAAATAAAGTACCAATTCTTATTTAAGTTACAAAATGCTTGACTAATCATGCCCTATTTATGTCCCTTTTACATTATTTTAAAATAAAATTGACCTCTCCCCCCCTATACTATAATGATATTTTGCTTCTGTTTCAGATGTTGAACATTGATTGTTCTCATGTGTTCCAAATAAATAACACATAGTTCCTCCTTTTAAAAATGATAAAAAATGTTATGTTTTTCTTTTATAATTTGCAATCATTCTTTTAAAAATAAATTAAATCATGTATCTTCTTTTTAAAACTGTAAATTAACTCTGTATCTTCAATCCATGACCAAATCTCTTATATGATATTATATCTCTATTTGTTGTTTTTCTGTCTATTATTCAAATCATTTATATTTCCAGGGGTTTGGATTAAATCATTTAAGACTCAAGTTGAAAAAACTTAACATTTAACTCTAAATTTTTTTAAACTTTGTTCTGGTTATTTTCTATGTAAACTAAAATTTTAATTTTAGTTTGAATACTTTATTAGTTGATTATAAATTAATTTTATTTCCAATTAGCAAGATTTTCACACCAAGATCAAAGGATTTTATTTTCATATTTTGAAGGAAAAGAAGTGACTATTTTCAAATAATTGTTATTGAAGGTATCACATGCTTATATTTAAACAATTATTTCTGCTGTGTTTTAGCCAGAGACTCAAGAACAAAATGGATTTTGCATGTAATATATAGTTATTGTTTTTATGCTCATAAATTCATGTTTTTAATGATGTTACGAAAACGCAACATAAGTCTAACGAGTGTTATTTGGGGTTTAGTGCACCACAATATTTGCGCATGGAAAACGATGACGTTTAACGTTGGAAGAAGCCCTAGTTTATTTCCATGAGATATATAATGATGATATTTCAGAATCATCATTTACAGAGGATAATTAATGATTAGATTTGGCCCTAAATTCTTCAAATACAGATGAGTTGGTGGATGAGGAAGATGCATCAGGTGAAGATTTATAAACACTGAAGGACATAAAGTGTGAGATAAAGACTATTTCAAGAAAAAAAAAACGTAAAAGAAATCTGTATACTCAGAAAAAGGAAAATATTTTGTGAGAGAAATGTTCCCTTCTCTTTAATAGGAAGAATTTAGGCTGCGATTCCATAGAATCAAGGAGAAAAATTAATCATTTTTAGTAAAATTGGTGGATCATAAGATTTTAGATGTAAAATGTTTCTAAGATTTTCATATTTCAAAATGATAATTTTGCTATACCACTTTGAAAAAGGCGATGTAGCAATGCAAAAGCAATATTTTGTAACTCTCATAAAAATAAATGTAATTCTTTAAAATCGATTTAATTGTGTTATTTATGCTCAAACAAGTCTAAACATTCAGCTTGGATTAGTTCCAAAAGCAGAAATTGGGACGGTCTTCAATAGATTAAGTATGTGTTGTACCTATGAAATCTTATTATAATTGTATGTACAGTCTGAGAAAATTACACAGGGTAGTTGGAGTCCATAGCTACTAATCAAGGGTCAAGTTTGTTATTGAATTCAGGTCGTCATGAAAGAAAAATAAAATAATACTTTTTATTTTATACGCAGCATATATTTAAAGAAAATTTAGCTTTTTGCTTTTACAATTAATCTTCTATGAAAGACGTTTTACTCTGTTTTCATTTCTTGCTAATTTCTTGTATGTCGAAACAAATTGGTTGAACGTACAGTTAATCCCAAGCATCACGAAATCTGGAATGTTTTAATAACTAAAAATCCGCTGTAAGCCACCAACTTTGTATGTAGGGTTGAATCACCTTAAAATTGTCAAGGTTTAAAGTCCTAACGTTGGTATGACGTGGATGTTTATAGATGAACCATATCAGGTGATAACCTCGTCGCTTAATCCTGGTCAAAAATTATGACGCCCGTCGCAGGTAGCCCTTGTGTACCTTAAACATTTGATGTTAGTAATCTATCAATCCTTTGAACTTCAAAATAATTCTTACAAAAAAAATCAATTTAGAACATTTCAAGCAATGTGATAATTCAATAACTAAATGTTCTCTGAATATCAATTAAGTCATCATTCACTCACAATATAGAATTATGAAGTATGTTTTGTTTTTAATGCTTTTTAACGTTAATGTGATGACTGTCTAAATTCGTGTACTTGGTTTGAAATGAAGCTATTCTCTTGTAGTAGTCTAATTCATGACTCAAAATAAATAATAGACGAAAATAGCAGAAAATATATCTTTGGCAGTACTAGTTAATACACTGTGAGTGACGGAAATAAAATTCCAACACCAAGAAGTAATTATCGTAGAGTAATGAAATTCAGACAACGCAATTGCCTAGTTAACATCTTTAACTAATTAAATTTTAAAGATCCAAGTTAATTTTAGCTCAAGAAAATGCATTTCAAATGTGAAATGCTGTTATATTAATAGCTCGTGTAACCTCTAGAATTTTAGATTCAAGCGTGCATGCATTGTGCCATTCAGGTGCCGATTGTCATTTTGTGGTACGGAGTTCCCTGCTTGTTGCATTTTTTATGTCAATACTGGGCCAGTCAGTACTGGATGGGGATGCTGCTGGAGTTTTCATCCAATGACATACCATACGGGCTTAATTGGAGACAGATCTGGTAATCTCTAAGGCCAAGGTAACATGCCAACACTCTGTAGGGCACGTTTCTTTACAACAGTGGTGTGAGGGTCAACATAATTCTGCTAGAAAACTCCCCCTTAGTGTGTTTGGGACAAGCACAAGGGTGCTGCTGCTATCATAGGAACTTGTTTCACAGACCATGACGCCAGGTGTAGATTCAGTGTGTCTAGGCGGCAAACAGTTTGGTTTCAGGCGTACCCCTTGCCTCATTGTGACCATCACTTCGCCTTCATTGGCACCAAGGCAGAGACTGCTTTCATCAGAAAACAAAACAGATCTCCACTCCATCCTCCAATGAACTCTGGATTGGCACCACTGGTGTCCCAAACGGAAATGGCCAGGAGTCTGTGGAAAACAAGCTACAGAAAGCCTGTCTCGGAGCTGTCCTTGAAGGAACCGATTTCTAACATTTTGTTGTTTAGTTTGTGGTACCAACTGCAACTCGAATTTCTGACGCAGACGCAGTACAATGTGCCACAGCCACCCGCAGAATACAGCAGTCTTTCCTCTCAGTAGTGCCATGTGGCCATCCAGAACCTCGTCTTCTTGAGGCAGTACCTTCCTTTGACCACTGGTTTCGGCAGGTAGGAAATCTGGTAATGAAAGATCGTCCTTTAACCGCACGAAAAACTGCTGAACAAATTGATATTAGCGCAGGTTCTGCACATGTGATTTTGTGTGATCATGCGCAGAGTGGTTGCGAAATTTGCTTTCAAGCTTTTGTCTTGCAATTGATTAGGACGTAATAGATACTATGAAAGCTGAATCTGGTTTCTTCTGGCTGTTTCCAAAAATGGAAATGCCATTGAAAGGATGATGTTTTCAGAATAGAGATGAGATAAGGCTGCATACGACGTCGGAGTGTAACATCAATCCAAAAGAAACCTACTAGAATTGTTTTCGATAGTAGATGAAATGCTCGTGTAAGAGTGTGTGAACGTGAAAAAGGTCTACTTTGAATTTTATAAGGATCTTAATCATGCAAATTAACTAATATATTTTTTTGACTAAAGGTTTGATACTTTCTAAATAGACCTTGCATGCTTCAAATACTATCAGTACAGAAGATAAATATATTCTTAATATTTTGGTTAACAATTCTTAAGCAAATAATTTTAAATTGGATTTTAAATGTATTCACAAATTGTTCGAAAGCTATTTCAAGTTTGCCCATGAAATGAATTTTATACGACACATTTGATTAAAATTGATAAGATTAATTTAAAATAAACAAAAAGCCTTAAAATACTCAGAAATCACCCTGAAAAAAATTAAATAAACCTTGTGAATATTCAAGCAATTGAATAAATATATGAGTATATCACTTGAGGTTCTTATCTTACGTTAGAAATATTGGTTTAATTTACTCCCAGAAAGGCTAATTCATTTTCATTAATTTAGAGATGATTGAGAATGTTTAAAATAACCTTTCTTATTGGTTTAATAATCAATCCATGCAAACAGTCTTTCTCCAAAAAGAATGTTGCGAAACTTAGATTAATTGATCAATTTTTCTATTAGTCTTCTGTACTTAACTGCATAAAAAAAAATTAAACACAACATTTGAGTGAACGCATTTTTAATAAACTGTTCGATTAGTCTAACTTTTCTGAGCAGAAGGGAGAGAATTAATAATGAGTGAACTTCATTTTTGTTGTCTCTCAGCAAAGCAAACAAAAACTAATCTCCTGATTTAACTCTTCAAACATTTTACTCGGAATAATCTCCAAGAAAACGAAAGAGCTAAAGATGGAATGAGAAATACCTTTTGTGAATAATCTCCAGTCTTAAATTCAGTTTCTAAGGCCTAGAGCAGATGTTTGATTTGAAAGAGATATTGCGTAAAAATAGAATATAGTTACTCTAAAGCTCCTTTAAAACTTTTATCTCCGTGATCAATATTTGTACAGCAGTTTTGAAGAGGGAAAGGTTTTTATGTGTGTGTGTGATGGGTTAAGTAGACAAGAAATTAGACATTTGTTTACTAAGCTCTTAGAGAAGATTTTTAAGAGGTTGAAGTAAGAAAAACATGTTAAAAGAATAATCTTTTGAGTAAATTCTCTCGTAAAAAAGAAGAAGAAATGTTTTAATACGTTTTTATGTTATAAAAATTAAATTTCGCTTACAAAGAAATATTTTTCTTGTGTTCTTATGCGTGTAAATACAATCGAAAAATGTCTGAAGTTTTGAAAGGGGAAAAAAAGTAGCAATATAAAAGAAATCTATAATACCAAACTGCTAATTGCTTTTAAGAAAGCTTCATAATTTTTATTTATATTTAGAATTATTTTTATTTTCAGCCTTTTTTTCTAAATTGATTCGCAAAAATGGCCTATTGAACACATTTAAAATATCTAATTATTTTAAAATCATGGATTTAGTCAAAAAGTATTAATGGTATAATTTTGTAATCCAATTTATTAGGTTTAGAAAAAGACCCGTTTGCTTTATTTTCCGCTTAATAGTACAAAAAATACACTTGTTTTATTAAGTGTGGATGCTGCTTTTAATGTATATTTCTCGACTTTGAATCAAGTCTTTTGCAAAATGTACTTATTCTGAAAATTTGAAACGTGGACAAGGATTGGATAATTAATATGGATAACTATTTATGAAGACAATTACTTGAAATTGTTTATATATATTATATAAAATATTAAAACTGCATTGACCTATTTAAAAAATTGCTGTACTATTATAAATTTTCCAAACATTTATATAAACAAAACAAGACTATTTTTAGACGATTTCATATTACAGCTTGTCATATGTTTCCTTTTAATGGCTGAGAAAAGCTAAATTGTAGGTTGCTTAGTTTGAGAACAACACCTTTTGAAAGAACCATGATATACAAATTTGTTAATTTAAAAAAAAAGGTTAAGTAAGGGATTAGATTGATGAGGCAATTTTAACTGTTAGGTATAATAGTGATTTGGTGATGTATATTACTTTGATGTAGATTATTCGAAACCTTCTGTTAAAAGTAATTTTTTAGTTAGTACTTGAGTGTTATTTCCCTTTTAGAGTATATTTACCAGTAATATACTGTATCTAAATATAATAAAAGTTGTTGAGTTTCCGAATGTCTTCTATTCAAATACCCGTTAACACTAGTAAAAATGTTTCATTTTAATTTAGCGATAAAAATATAAATTGTTCTATTTTTGGTAAAGCTTAAATATCTTTTATACTTTAAGTCGTCTAAAAATTGAGTAGTAATGTAATTTTCAATCATGATTTTTATCGCATCATAATTTTATCATGATTTTAAAAGCAACTTAAAAACATGAAATAACTAATTCTGCAATTGATAAAAATTTGATAGTAACAAATTAATACTATAATTAGAAAAAAAAACATTGAATAGTTCAAAAATGATTGTGACTTATTTTGGTTTAAATTTCTCTCATGCGTCACAATATACTTTTAATTACTAAATTGAGTTTTAAAGGAAAAAATAAACTTTTTTTTTAACAAAAAGAAAAAAGTTCTAGTCCAGTGATGCACAAACTGTTTTAGGCGCAGGTAAAAAGAAACACTTTTTGGAGGACCCGTTTATTACAAAACAAAATTGAAACACAAAAATAATCGGTTTTTAAAATTCTCTTGTAATACAGTAAACATGTAGCTCTGCCTGCATGTACTACTTTTCATTTTAAAACTTTTATACAAATGAATATAAGCATAATTTAACTCTGTATTATTCATATTGATTAAAAAAATTATTCATATTGATTAAAAATAATACACTTTTTGCAATTTAAAATTTTTTAAGTAATGTTTATGTAACAAAACACACACAGGAATTTTTCAAGGTGATCTGGTCCAGGGTCGAAAGTCCACATTTCTGGTATCATACCCCTATACTCCACCAAACATATTCTTTTGATTTTGTTGATTGTCGGGAATGAAAAACACTAAAAAAACAAATTAATAAAAAAAATTAGCTTTAATTAATAAAAGTAATTATTAATAACAAATACTTGATTAATTTTTACCTACTATATACATAGGATTACAATCAATCTAAAAAACATCAAGGGCTTTGTGGAGGATGTCCGTTCCCCCTTTATGTGCGCCACTATCTCACAACTATAGTTTGCTTTACCCAATCAATATTCATATTTATGTAGAAATTATATCGCAATTATAAAAAAAAAATGTCCGTATAAATTTTGTTCTCACTTCAGAAGTTTTAATCAGACTGTTAAAATTTAATTACATCAAATTACTAAATGGAAATAGAATAGAAGTGACTACAATTGTATATGTTAATGAGTTTATATATATTCCTTTAAATATCAGAGATATAATACTTAAAAAGATAAATGTAAAAATATTCTAAGCATTAATCTTATTGTTTGGAAAAATAAACAAGTAAAAAAAAAAAATACTTTTAATATATATATATAAAAAGGGAGAGAGTGAACTAGTAGAAATAATTGAAAATATATCATGATTTGTCTGCATTGTTTCCACAATGTGCACACCCGGTTTGGCTAGGTTGGCTGAAAAACCATTTTTCGATGCCAACTTTTGTCATTTTCTTAACAGTTGCATTGTTACAACAATGGAGACGAAACTAAGTTGTCTTCGAAAAACAGTAATTCATTTAATTTACTTAATGAATTAATACTTGAAAAAAAAACTGTATTAAAATGAAGTGTCATCCACTTAGTTAAAAAATTATTATATATATATTGAGTAATATATACGATACATTTTGATTCATCCACTAAAAATTACGAAAGAAATCAAAGCTTGATGTAATATTTTAGAATTCTCTTTTACTCACCTCGAAAACAAAACAAAATTGACTTCGAAAAACATTCAGTGTGAAGAAATAAAATAATCATTTCAGCAATAGCAATCCTTTCCTTCTGAAACTAATCTACAACGGGGATGCGGATAAGACCTTTCTTTAAAATAAAGCCTCGATATATCCCCTTAAATTCGATAGTAGGAGCGTTCAGTGTTCCGTTTTGCAATGGATATAGATTGAGAAGGCAGTAAAAAAGGTAGAAAACAAAAATGAAAGAAAGCACTGGAGAAGCCTTAGATATTTTATCGGCTCGCTGCTAAAGGAAATAGCCCTGTAAACGAGATATTGGAATATCCTTACAGAGTTCCTTACAGTAAAATTCATGGTGGGCATATTTTTTCTTTTGGTGTTTCTTTTGTTATTTGTAAAAGGTAATTGCTTAGATGTTGGGAAAAAAGTTTAAGGCTTTTTTTATGTCTTCATACATATATATTTAATTTTTAATATTTTTAAAAGTTATATTTTAAATTATTGAAATAATATTTCTACATTCTCTCAACCTGGTATTCATTTTATTTACCTATTTAAAAAAATGGAACGCGTAAAAAGAGAAGTTTCTTTGTTACAGAAGAAACGGAGAGACAAATTTAAAAAGTTTACTGATAGAACCTTTGTAAATAATGTAATATTAATTTTTTCTCTTACTTTAATTTATTAAATAAGTTTAATTAAATGAATGTACTGAGAGAGATGAAACAGTTTTATTGTTAAATCAGTTTTAAAAATCTCTTACAAAATCAATGCTCTTTACTCTGGATAGGTGAAATTAAGTATTTTTGTCGCGCAGTATATGGCGCGCGTGCGTGAATGCTCCTTCAAAAGGGAATTGTACGAACATTTGTATGGTAGACATAATTTCGATCGAAATGGCATCAATTCAAGGGGAAACTCAATGTGTGTTTCAGTTTTTCAAAACGAATTTGCCCATTAATTTTCAGCGTAAATTTCGACATTATTATTGACGTCCTGATGTAAAATCAATAAAGCGGTGGAATGAAATATTTAATGAAAAGGCAGCGTAACAGCAGTCATGTAAAAGAACACTTGGTGGGAACTGGAATACAGCTTATACATTCTCCGATCTACCATGGGGCTGGTTCACGACTAGGACTACTAGACTTCGTTGGACAAAGTAATTTGATCAAGGTACCTGTCACGCGAACTAAAAATAAAAATCAACAGTTGGGAGTAAAATAGACAAATTGTTTAGTTTTCTTTGAAAAAATATCGTTCAACGTTGCATAATTAAATCGTATGAATCAAATTCTGGTTCACGAATTATTATGCATGATAGACATTGGAAAAGTAAATTTACTCCCCTCCCCTTCTTTATTATATTTCTTGACTTCAAAGAAGTATATAGATAGATTGCCTTTTTTAAAAGTAGATAGAAGCTTCTGTTATGAAAGGAAACTTTAAAAATACTCTTTATATTCTCTTTTCGATTCCGTTCAGTTACTCAGATACATATCTGCTACACCAAACAAAGTATGTAACGGAATATTGATCTGTTTTGTAGATATATATGTTTAAATTATATGATCTATTATGAAGGTATAGGTAAGTTATCGATATTTTAAATTTTTATCCTTTTAGTATTTTTATCTTTGGAATTTTTATACCGTTTCGCTTTTTCATTACCTAGGAGAAATGAGTAACAGCGACTGCAAGAAAAGTTAATTAAGATAAAATTTTAAACTTATGGGTTTTCCCATTATTTCTGACTTTTAATTGGTTTATTGATTAACAACTGAACGAAATTATTGATTTCTATGTCTTTCAATATTCTTATTTTTTACTCACCTCGCTTATTGTTAAATTATCTTTGTCGATTTTTTTTAAAAAAGCTTTTTTTTTCATTTCTATTCAAAAATTTTGAGAAAAATAACTCATTTAAATCATAAAACCATTTGTTTTATTCAAGTAATAACTTTTTTATTGCTACGAATTTTGAGTAATCAAAGCTTAATTTTATCTTGAATTAGTGTAAATAATTTATATCTGGATGTTTAATAAGTTAATATTACTTTCAGTTGTATTTATTTTTTGATAAAAATCGTAATATTCGCAAGCAACGCCGCGCCCTACATTATTTTGCCGTTTCAATCTAACTTGTTGAAATATTGGCACTACAAACAAGTTCGCATCATTTTTGTTGATCGAATTTGGCGAGTTGGTGTCCATTTTTGGAGATTTGGTGACCATATAGATTCTTCTTGCAATTATTGAATAAATCTATAACATGACAATCTGAGACGGAAGATAACTTTGCAAGAGAAAGCGCTTGGAGGTAACAGCATGGACTATAAAAAGCAGTCGCTCGTCGAAACTGATTCTGTATTATTTCCGTTGTTGAAGAGGACGAGTGATTGCTTGCAGATAATCTTTAACATTATATGATTGTAATTTTAGGCACTTTTAATTTTGCCTGAGCACTGCTGAGAGTGTGAAAACCTTTTGGGATTTATTGTGTGAATTTTAGTGCTGTATCCTGTATTTTAAAGATTGTTTTTTCACAATAAATTTAATCGCTGTTAAGGAATTCTTTTTCTCTTTGAGACTGATAGCATAAAATCCACGAACCCCGATATACATAAATATATTATATTTTCAGTGTATGTCTAAGCTTATACGATACTTAATGAAAAGCTAAGTTCTTTTAAATCAGTTTATTTAGTATATTTCTGGAGAATAAAGTACTTGTAAATAGTTTTATCACACTTAGAATGTTTTTTCAATTTTACAAAATGCATAAGTTCAATTTCGTGGAAGGTTAAGTTTCAAGTCAGGGAAATTTAATTTAAAAAATACCTAACTTTCTCGCAAGTGAATAGTTTTGTTTTGCGATAGGATTCCGAAAATAAAAGTAGTTGGAATTCCTATTTCAGTCATGACTATTTGCTCCTATACTATAATTCATGACCATTCAAATTCCTATTTGTTCAATAGCTACATAACTTTTAAATTTAACTGTCAAGATTCGTAGATGTTTCTGAACAAAAGTGGATTGTTAATTTTAGTTATGTAAATTTTTCTTAGATACTTCTGACTAATTTTATACAAATTATTTCCAAAAAAAATTAGTTTTCGAAATAAAAATCCTTCTTTGGTTTCTGCATTGCATATAAATAATGCGTGTATTAAAAACTTATTTTCTGTCATTTTTGTTTAAGAATTTTTTTTTCAAATACACCGCACAATGATAAATGAAGAATGATGCAGCTTACTTGCCATTAAACCTCTTATTTTGAATACTTTTAACGTGAAGTAAAAGGAAAACAGTATCATGCTTTGAGATATAATATACTAAAGTATAAGAATTATTAAAATCATTTTTAAAAGTTTACAACTATATAAATGTTAGTTTAAAATTATTTATCATATATTTCTATATTTTATAAAATTTTTCAACAAAATAAATAAATAATTATAGTAATAAATGTTGTTTTATTACAAATTTTCGGATGTTGTCGTTTTTATATACATCATGTATTATGTAAAAATAAATACATTTACAAACCATAATTTTATTTTTGAAAAAAAATATCATTCGCTTATGATAAAATCCATTGTGAAAAGTATAGGTTTCTTTTAAAAATAGATTAATATTTGTATTATATTGCTCATATTTTATCAAACTTAAAGAATACTTAATATAAATTTGTTTGAGAGGTTTAATCAAGTCTTCTATATTTGTTCAATTAAAAATATCTCCAAAGTCATTGCCATGAATAGATTTAATTTTGGCCTTCCTTGGATGTAACAATATCTTTGCTATTTTTAACAATCATGGTACCATTAATGTTATATAATTTGTCCTATATTACATATTAAATTTTTACAAAACAAAGAATGTAAAAATGATTCATAACCAAAAGCAACAAAACAAAGAACAAGGATATATATATATATATATATATATATATATATTATATTATAAATATATATATATATATAAGTCATTTGACGAAACTGAAAAACTATTATGTTTTCTTAAGCTATCACCGAAATAGGACGGTGAAATAGGGTTAAGCTTGCGTTTTAGGTCCCAAACCGTCGCCTTCAGTAAGAAATTTCTACATTACGTTCATGAAAGGCAAAGAGATTATTTCTATTCATAGTTATGACTTAGAGGATCTTTTTAATTCAATGAATATAGAAGACTTGATTAAAATACTCAAAAAAGTCAGATTAAAAATTCTTTAAGTAAACTAAAAAATACATGAAACAAATAATGCAATTATATAATTAGTAATAGAAAAAATTATATTTTTCATTCATTATAATTAAAAATCCTACACAAGATGGAGCAGCTAGCAATAATCTAGCTAATATTTATCTTCACTTCTGTGAAAATGAAAATATTGACAGTAAATCAAATTATATATTAAGGAACAAATATAATTTAACTATTTTTATTCATGAAATATATTATATACTTAACTTTAATTTTTATCCATAGTATTTGAATTTAAATAGAACTAATTTTAATATAAATAAACAGAATTTATAATGATATGTTGAAAGACTTATAGTTATAACAATAAAAACTAATATTTTTGATGAAGGAGAACTCCTGGATTAACAATCTACATACATCTACATATAATTCTAAATTATATACGTACACAAAGAAATAACGATCTAGTTTCAGAACAATCGGAAAAAATTTATAATTTCAAAAAATTTACAAACATTGCTTACAACGTGAATATCCTAACAGCTTTCTATTAACATGTCTTTATAAAAATGGAAACAATTATTTATTATGATTTTGTGATGGATCAAAAGTGGCCTCTAATTAATTCCTTGGGGATTCTTTAAGGGAAATGATTGTTTAAACCAACTTTCACCGAAGATAAACAAACGTTATTATGCAAATTAAGTTTATTACATAAACTCTGTATTAGAGAGTTTTGAGAGTTAGTGAAGTGAGAACCTAAGATTATTAAAGTGAGAATTGAAATTTAATGAAGTGAGGATAGCTATGATGTGAAGTGAATTAATGAGAAGCCAGCAATCCGGCCGTAGATCGTGAACAGTGTAGGACGTGTGAACCAAGAAGTGAACAAGCCAACTATTTATGCTCAAGGCCTCATCCAAGGAATAAAGAATTACAAGAGTTCAGGTACTGTGCTCATTATTTAAATAGAAGATAGAGAGTTAAATTGTTAGTGCGCGTCCGAGGTAAAAACGATCTTGTATAACTTATTGTACAAATATAATTGAATATCCGCAAACATTACCCCCACGCTAATTTGTCTCACCTCTGTCTTCTAAGTATTGATCAAATTTATCTTAATTGGATTATTAGTGTGTGTGTGTTGAATATTGTGACAAATAAACAATTTTACTGAATCATGTCGTCTGATCAATTAGTTCCTCCCACACATCTAGCCGGGTCCGAGAGTAGCCAAAGGGCGTTACAATTTTTCTGTAATTTCTCTTTAAAGTTGCACTAGTTTATTTACTTTTAATTTCATAATCATCACACAGATGAAGCCGTATTTAGATAATACACAGCACAGATAGTGGATTTCGTGTAATATGCATGTGTTTCCGTAGATAACTTGTAAAATATTCAGGTAGAGGGAGAAAATGTTTTCGTATGTTATGGAATTTATGTACACACACACACACACACACACACACACACACAACACACACACACACACACAACACTTTGAGATATTGGATAGGATGAAAGGGACATGTCTGGTTAGAAATCAATTTATTTATGAGTTTTAGACAATGAGAGTGAATTAATTCTTTGACCTGTTCAATGACTTATTCAAGTTCAAAACAGCATTATTCCTTTCACGTCATCATAATTTAAAGGTAATATTTATTTTTTACTAGTTATTAGTAATAGTTATTTTAAACTATGTTGGTGATTTAAAGAAAATTCATATGGAAACTAGTTTTTTTATTGCCTTGTGTACTTACTAACTATTCTTCAACATTTTTTTCCTAATGGAGCTGCACATTGGAATTTTTCCTCAGGTTCAGGTATCCCTATTTAGCGCGGGACCTTTTAGGCGATACCAATTACCGCAAGTAATTTTGACGCCCAGTTTCCTCCCCAGAGGGAGGCACCTGAGCTCTGACGATGTGAATATGTACTAGGGTGAATAGAAGACTGAAATTTGATTGGTATTTCAAAAGAAAAGGCGCAACAAAAAATATCTGGTGTGAATTCTAGAATAATATCAAATTTTGTTCGCGCCGATACCTTTACGAAGAAATATCGTAAGACTTGCTATTTCTTGAAGGTGTTATTGTATATTTTTATTCCTAATGTGAATAGTTCCTTTCTTCACAAATATTTCATACGAGTAATATTCAACATAAATTCGAATGACTTCATTTTGTATAAAATAGATTTTATGAAAAAAAGAAAAATGTTTCAATGGTATGTTTTGAGTAGATATTAAGAGAAACTATATATAGAATGTTCATATGAAATACAAAAAAATATTGATAAAGCAAAAGGAAAACATTATTAGGTATTTGTGTAGAACATTGCATTATAAAATAAAATTTAACAAAATTAGTATCTCCTTTTAGAAATACAGACAGTAGCCATTTACATTACCAATATTTTAAGAAAAGCTTTAAGACGTTGGAAATTTTTTTGATATACTTTCTGATGAGTAGAGAGCATCTCGTTCATAATATTTTACATATTCTTTCGCAGAATATGCTTTCAAGCTTCTTTCAATATTAGTGTGTTTTTGGATACTGTGTTATAGAAGTTCCTAGATGTTGCATGGAATTCAGAATATGAAATTGCAAATGCTACTGTTCATTATTCCGCAAAACTTTGCATAATTCAGGGAGGTTTATTGCAAAACTTATCTCGGTTAGACAGAAGTTACAAAATATTAGGAAATGAGATGCTATTCACTCTTTTTAAAGTACTTTTATGTTAGTTTACATTACTCTTAAATTTAAATATTATGTCTGCTTATATCTAAACGTTATGCTGCATGCATTTATTTAGTCAGCTTCCATAATATTTTTTTTTTTTGTGTATCTTACAAGAAGAGCCACAAATTGTAAAGTGCGTAAGCTGTACTCAAAGCTTATATTAAATTTCTATTCATTGTTATACTCTTGAAATCTCTTCGAAAATGCCTGATGAAATAATATTATTGTTGTTTTTTTCTCATTGATAAACTAATACTAACTTTGGAAAGAATTTTATTTGAAATTTTAGAGTTTCATTATTAAATTCCTGTATTCACGATTCAATATGTTCTCGTCTTTCTTTCGTTGTTTCAGTCTGTCTATTTCATCTTGAATATCAAATTATCGCAAGACATGGTGTTTGGAAGGTGATTTTACCATTTTTATACTTTTTTTGTATTTTCGCTTGCTTGATAGAACTAACCTGTATTATTGCAAAGTAAATCGAATTTTATTTACTCTACTTTTATAGTATATTCAATAAGTTTCAGAATTATTTAATAACACCCATGTTCTGATATTTTTCAGAATTTTTCGCATTATTTCTAATATACCATTTAATAATGCATTAGAAATACTTTTTGTATTTAGGAATAATTCTCATAGACTTTAATATCCTTCTATCTTCATTACGCACGTTTTGTAAATATAGCATTTTTTAGTTCCTAATAAAATGTGTTTAGTACAAAGTCTTACTAAATTATAATACTTCATTGATAACTTCACTTCTTTCAAGTATATCAAATCAAATTTAAAAACGTTTGTGATTGAACCTTTTGCTCTACCTATAATTAGATAGAAAAACTTCCTATGCATTTGGCTCTGATTGACAAATGAATGCAATGAAGATTGCATATTCGTCTTATAACAAAAATACTAATTTGTCTAGAATTTTTAAATGTTGCATAAATAGAATTATAAAAATAAATTTTTTTTAAATAAGGTAAATTTAATTCCTTGCATTTAATAATATATAAGACATGCTGCATGCAGTAACCACACACACACAAATGCTTAGAGATTTTTTTAGAGTTGAAAAGAAAGCAAACATACTGATTTCAGATTTTTATGTCCTTAGCGTTTGAACATTACTTACAGTATAAAAAAAAATGTAGCAGGTAGTGATGACATTCATACAACAAAGGGTTTTGTATGAATTTTAATTCTTAACTAGCCGGTTTAAGTTAATTTTCAATATATTTTTGATTATACTGATGCTTGTAGCTTAAAGAAGAAAAGTTAATATATATATATATTATATATATATATATATATATATGGATTTTTTATACTTTGGATTTTTTATACTTTGGATTTTTATACTTAGAATTTTTATACTTTAAATTTCTATTTATTTTATTTTGGTCTTTCCTACCGAGTTGCAAAGGGGAGGTTGGCGCCTTCAAACTAGTTTAACCCCACTTATTCGGTCCTAAGTCCGAAATTGCATTTTGACTCGCTAGGTTCTTATTTGTATTTCATTAGATTTGATCTTAATTTTTTCCCCCTGTTATGTTCTATATTTTATATAAATTTCTTCCATATATATATATATATATAATTTTCACTTATCAACCTAAACTTAATTAAACTAAAATACTTTCTAAACTGGTACTTTAGGAATAATGCGTATATAATTCTCCCGTTTTCAGATCTCGCGAACTGTCACAAATCCCGAAATGACACAATAGTTAACTGAATTAATATCGATATTGTTCCGCATATCACCAGTCAAATCCTAATGAATTAATAACTAGTTAAACTCTGTAGAAACATACAATTATCATCAAATAACGATGTGTCACAGAACAGATTTAACAGACATCACCATAATCCAGGATTTTGCATTGAAATGTAACGTTCGACTTATTATAATTTTCGATTGCTTCACACTGTGGAAATTAATGGAATAAGAATCACTCTGAAGGTTTTTGAATTGAAAGAAAATCAATCATTGTCAATGGAAAGCTTTTATAAAGTCGAGAAAATAACTATTGTGTATAAGAAAAAAAAAATACCTTTAAGAATGTTAAATAGAAAAGAACGGTGAAGAAGAGGAGAATGTTCAAAGATTGTGAGGTATAACTCTTTTTCACGAGAAAGGTCCCCTTAAAAAAGAATTGAGATGTAATAGTTGCTTTTCTTTAAAGTTGTATAGTGAAAGATTTGGGGAGTTTAATTCCTAACTACATTAAAGTATTTAATTAAAATAAACAAATTCATTAATGTTCAGTTAAGGGCATGAAATTTTTCATTACAAATGAAATTTGTTAGTGGTATATAAATTACGGTTTGAAAAATGAAATACAAAACGCTCATTCATTAGAACTCTCACCAAAAGTAGATAATAAAATAAGTAATAAAAGTAGATATGTATAATATAAATATTGCTATACAGTTTCACACACAGTAAACACAGCATTCTGGATAAACTTATTAATTACCAAATGAATAAAGATATTTCTTTGAAATGTGAAAAAAATTATTAATTAATTTACTTTACTGACCATATATTTACTATACTGTTCGAATAAATTGGGATAAGAATTATTTTCTTGTCTGAGTGGGTATGTGATTGTCAGTGATATGTCCCGGTCCCCCTCAAATTGTTTATATCTGCTTAGAGGTAATGTGATTGATCGACCTTGACTATAATTTACTCGTTTGAATGATTTTGGTGGATAAATTGTCTCTTGTGAGGCTTTCAGTATTGCAGCTGGTGGTTATACTTTTGCTATCATTGTAACACGTATTCCTTTACTTGTTCTGAGAGGGATATTACTTGAAGAAAGCGTGCGCGCATTCTAAAATATCACTCTTAATGACACATACTTCTATGACTGTGAGGGATATATCTACGGAAGTTGGTGTGGGCAACTCAAGTGTATCACAAGAATTTTAAGAACATCTCAAGATTCCGGAATATCGTCTTCAAAAAGAAAAGAAAATTGTGGGCTCAAACGGAAAACTACTCCAAGAACTAATACAGTTCTAATAAGAAATAGCTAAATAAATCCAAGGAAGATAAGCAAAGACTTTCGAAGGGTTTATTGGATTATAGTATTGAAGAGTGAGCCCTTCAACTATACGGAAAAGGCTTCTGGAAGTAAGCCATAAGGCAACAAGACCAAGGAAAAAGCATTTTTCAGTTCAGAAAAAATGGTAAAAAAGCTTAGCATGGCCAAAAAATACTGATCTTGAACTATTAACGACAATATGAAGGAGGTTTTAAATGATGAAACACATTTATTGGTGCAGGGATGCAAATTAGGTGTAGTTAGACGAAGTGAAGAGGAAGCTCTGCTACCACATCAAACTCAACAAACTTCTAACAACACGCCCTTCTAAACACATGTTTGGGTTTTTTTCACAACAGATGGCCATAGAAGCTTAGTTCCTCTTAAAGCCGTGAGAAATTCTGTCAAATACATATAAATATTACACAGTTGAAATATTGCATTCATGGAAACATTTCATGGGACATTTCAACAAGACTGGGCTTCTTATCACAATTCGAAATTGGTCCAGAATTTTAATAAAAATAAAATAAAAATTCTTAATTGGCCTGGTACTTCACCAGACTTAAATCCTATTGAGAATTTATGGCATATTCTCAAGAATAGTTCAGCTAAGATGAGTTGCACGAAAACAGAACAAATGATAAAAAGTACTATAGAGATGTATGGCTCCATGATGATAAAGTTAAGAACATATGCACTGCCCTCGTGAAGTCAATACCAAGACGAGTTGAAGAGGTTATTTCAGCTACAGCAAGAAATATTTCGTACTAATACAGAGTTTTTTATGTATACTTAAGGTATGTAATGAATAAAAGCTAAAGTTTTAGAAAATATCGTTTTCTTACCGTTTGTCATAAGTAATTCAAACAGTATAGTAACTTGATTTAAAAGAAATATATTTGAAATTTAATAAAATACTTTTATGTTGCCATAATACGTAAATATATGTATAAACAAATTTTGTATTCTTTCATACTTCTACATATGTTTTCGCAATTTTAAAAGCTATTGATATAATTTTTCATATCCAGCGTATTTTTCCGTCTCTTGTTAAATTTTACGAATGCAGCTAATAATACTGTAAATCTAAGGAATTTCCACCTTTTAAGAAATTTTAACTGGCTATATAATTGATGAATCAATTTTATAAAAAAAATAAGAAAAAAGTTTTTAAGAAACATTTATCACAAGATAACTAAAAATCTAAAAATAAGAATGTTTAATAAATTATTAATCGTATTCAGATTGCTCATTGTTAAAAAAAAAAAAAAGAGAGTTTGTTTAAACGAAAATGTTATTTTAATATGATTCATAAAAACATCTATAATCATTACATAAAAAGAGAAATTCAAAGGAAAATATTAAAAAAGCTACATAAATGAATTTTATAATTAAGAAAATAAATGAAAAATGAAAGCAAACAAAATTTCATTCGGCTACTTGTAAGAAATACAACGCCCTGAAGGAATAATCAGAATTAAAATAAATTTGATGCAAAAACGACTTTTATTAATACAAATGAATGACGAAATTGTCAAAGCAAAAAAAAATAAATAAATAAACAGTATTAAGCATCCGAAATCAGTACTTCGTGTAGCCACCACGCGCTGCAATAAATGCTGCTGTACGACGTGGCATGGAGTCAAGGGGATTTTGAATGTCTGCTTGTGGAAGAGAATATTCCATATTGCTTATATGTGAGCAGCAAAAGTTGGTCTTTTGACGCTGCAAGATGTGGATCATGAGCGAGACGCCAACCAACCAAATCCTACACGTTCTCAATAGGCGACATATCCGGCGAATAAGAAGGCCAAGGAAGAAGTTGCATGTGTTGGGGTGAACAGAAGTCTCGAACAGTCTTTGCAACATGTGGGTGTGCATTATTCTGCTGAAAGATAGCTCCAGGAATGCCTTGAAGGAAGGGAACGACTTCGGACTGTAGCAGTTCACGGACGTACCTGTCGCTACTGAGATTACCCTCAATTCGTAGCAAATTGGATCGTCCATGATACGAAATCACACCCCAACCCATAACTCCGGGTGTTATGCCACTATGTCGTTCGATAACGCACTCTGGAAGGCAGCGTTCACCGGCATATCGTCTAACACGAATGCGGCCATCATGGTCCCACAAATTGAAGCGTGATTCATCTGAAAAGACAACTTGGTGTCAATCAGCTTGCTAGGCTCTGTGCTCATGAGTCCATTGCTGTTGATGGTTTGCCATGAGGGGGATCCTATATAAAGGCACCTCTGCACGCAATCCATGGTGTAGCAGACGTCAGCAAATTAATGAAGCCGACATTAGTACACCTGTAGCAGTAGACCAACGTGCTCTCTGTACTGCTGTACTGTGCACTGCTGTCTGCTGTCTGTGCTGTCAACGTACTGCCTGGAAGAAGCTGTACAGTCATTCACCGCTATGCGGAGCAAGTTTTGATCATCATACGCTGACTTTACCTTCCGTCGTCCACGGCCAGTTTTTCTAGTTGTTCGGTGCTTGTTGGTCCACTGCTTCCAAACTCGCATCACTATGAAACTTTCCGCTGCACACGATTCCCTATTGTACGATAGGAAAATCCTCTATTTATACGCTTTCAGCATCAGTTCAGAGGGTGCTGTGCACTCCACGCATCCGCGGTGACCTTGAAACTTTACTATTTTACGTGACATCCTATAATTGATATTTGCTGCGAAGTTCATTTAATTCTAATGACTTTAGGGTGTTGCATTTTTTTTTCAAAAAAAAAGATTGTATGAAAAATTAGCTTAAATCTCTTATGTTTAACTCAAATAAAATGAGTTTTTAAAACTATACTGTAATACCATTTGTAATAAACTTTAAATATTACAAGATTATTTCTCAGAGTCTGATAATCCTCGATTTTTAAATTGATATTGTTGTTAGACACTGGTTGCTAAGAGTTAGTATTTTCCCTTTGGGAAATCATTGGAAGATCAATTGAAGCTGATTCTATCCCATTGCTGCTATTATTAGACTCATGTCATACAGATATATAACACTTTATTCTAATAACTAAAGACTACAAAAGTATTTGGACATTTTCATGTCAATTTCTATTTGTTTTACTTTGGGTTTACATTATTTAAGCTTAAAGGAGCATTCTTAGTTATTTTCTGAACTTTTAATATTTTAAGTTAATTGGCAAAGATTCGAAAGGAAACTGGGTTTTTTTGTTATAATCTTTATGAAAGCCTATCTATATACTGCCCAACCTAATATCAAGAATTATGAAACAACTGGATATATTTTAAAGCTTAAAATGGACATATATGGAATTTGAATGATGGAAATGTAGTTGGGAGAAGAATCACGATAAAAACTGAACTTGCACGCTCCTCTATTAAAAGAACAGAACCATAAAAGTAATAAGAATTCAAAGGATTCTCTTATAAAATGAATTTCATGAAGCAAGTTGGGAAAGAAAACCAATTCATGTTTAGAGGAAATCAAAGGAAAAGGCAAATGTATAAATATGCAAATGTATAAATTCAGGAAGATTTTGGTTTTTGGGAAACTGTCTTTTTGCCTGATGAGAGTAAATACCTTTTTTTCGTATGTGATGGATATGAACAAAATTTGGTGGTGTCAGTTGCGTATACACAAGAGAGTTTCCAGGCGTTCTGGAGCGACCGCATGGAAGCCACTTCATGCCACGAAGTCTTCACGCGGGGATCTTCGAGGGTCCCCTTCCGTATGGTCATGACGCTGTTTTGACTTTTCTTATAGTTTTTTTATTGAGAAAATCTGGAAACTCAGTGCACCACACAATGTATCACACGGGGGCTTACAACACAAAGGAAAGATTGCAACACAAACGTCCATTCCTTCTCCTGGATTCGAACCCAGTTCCTACGGCACCGCAGTTAGCGTCACTAACCACTACGTCGGATGGGTGGCATTTATTGTAGTTTATTTACCATATTTTTACAGAGGGAAAGTGATAGGTATACTTGATAGATGTTATAATGTATAAAACAAGATACACAAGTGTGGGTAAAGTAGGATGATATTTACTGTGCTAGAGAGCTAAGAATAATTCTATCAATCAGAGAAGGATTTTTTGTTTAGATCTAGACCTAAACTTGTTGTTAAAGAAAATCCGACAGTAGACAGAACGCCCAATCTGGTTTTAGTTTGAATTTGGAATTAATACGTATGTTACTGTGAATACCATTAGCCTTCAATTCGTTGGAAAATCTGGGAGCTGCAAAAGTTTGGTTTTTAGAAATAAGTGCATTTTGATTATTTATAGTAATTAATAATTAAGTTGATCTTCCTCACACATTTTAAGGTAGCTAAATAATTAATAAATTGATAGTAGATATTATTTTTAGATAGTATTTATGTATATAACTTTTGATGCTTTGTATCTTGTCGATTTCTATACTGCTGGTCATTAAAGTTGCAACACTAGAAATGAATGATTTAATGAATGTAAAATCCCATGAAAGAAAGAAGAGGTTGGAATATGCAAATGGTTTATATTTCAGCGCATTTAGACGACGCAGGGGCAAAATAAAAAACAACAACTGAAGCACTGCGTAGAAAAAAAATACTTTGTGGATTTCTCATTCATAAAGCGCTTTGTAAGATAGGAGTATAATTAGAATATCGTTTTATGTCTCGAATAAGAAAAGGATATGCTTACCAGCAAGTGTAGTAATTCCATAGAGGGAGTATTGAAAGATTGGATAGCAGTTCCGTAATATCACACTCTCGTACTGATCGAATTCCAACCACTGTCATGTGAATATAGAATGAATGGGTTGATGAGTGTTATACTGAACAGCATACAGGATCTCCACGTCCTCACATCCCAAAGAACAGATATGTTGGGAAGTCGGTCTGTACAGCCGTCCTGTCTCCTGACGGTCCAATAGTCAAAAAACGAGCATGTTTGCAGCATGCCTAGTATCCGCTCGTATGTTGCGACAACGTTTGCAGCATGGATCTAATTACTTCGTTTGCAACTGACAATCAATCACTGAGAGAGAGACAGGGACTCTGGTGCACCGATCATCAAACCATGATACAGGAGTGGAACAATATCTTCTTTTCAGATCAGTCTTGATTCTGCGTGCTGTATTCTGATGACCGTATACATGTCTGGAGAGTCCAAAAAGATCAATCGTTGCCTGCTTGCATTCAATATTGGCATAGCGTCCATATCTGGTGAGGTAATTTAGGCAACCATTGAGTACGTGACACACACGTCTCTATTTCGAATCGACGGTAATTTAAACGCAGATTGGAAATTTCTGACAGCTTACATCTAGCGGTTGTGCCCTATCTTGAATGGTTGCCAAACGCCATCTTCTAATAAGATCATACAAGACAATAAGTTGCAAGCTGGGTTCTGACCTACCTCAATACGCTATTATAACTCTGGCCTGAACAGTCTCCAGGTCTGTCACCCATTCAAACCATCTGGCTATGGGTTGCTGAGTTGTAATGATAATTGGGCTTTCCCAGCCATCAATACTCTAGAGTTAGAAGGAAGATTAGCCATAGGACAAATCAAACACAATTTACTTACAATTCTCAGCTACCTAATAAACATGAACAACCTAAGATTAGGAAATGCATCGTAAACTAATTAAGTGAGCAAGAGCGAGGACAACGTCATAAGTAAATTTAGTTATAATTTTAATAACTTACTTTAAGCGAACGCTGATTCGATTCAATTATCAAATTGACAAATGGTCAATCATATATATTAAGCAGATAATCTACTGGACACTTTTTTCAAACTTTCTATTACCATACGTTTATCCTCACAGCTCTCATTTACCTTCTAACATCTCTCTCTCTCTCGAACCCGAAAGCTAAGAGGAGCCCAAAGTAGAAGTCGCGGTCTATGTAAATTGTGTCGCGTATTTACGACATAATTTACATAGACCGCGACTTCTTCTTCGGGAGGAAGTTTTCAGTTGTAAAATATTTAAATATAGGATTTTCCCCAAGAGGATTAAAAGGAGGTACGCGGATAGACCCGTTAGAGAGTGACTGGCCCCATACCAGCTAATGCGATTTATGAAGCGTGGCATAGACTTGAGCAACAGGTAATAAATCGCCCGTTTCTGTCATCCAAACCCAGTTCTACTCCATGCCTAACCGCATAAACTATTAGTTGCCAGTGTTGGCAGCTTTTTCTACTATTTCACCCTCTTGTAAAACTCCAATTTTAATCATTCTGTATGTATTCCATGTAGTTCATGTACAACAAATATCTTTTTTGTATTTGTTTTAACTTATGGCTTTGCATTTTAATGGCCAACAGTGTAATTTTCTTTTGTTTTTGAGTTCTAATTTTTTGATTACAGAACTTTCAAGTGAGTGAGTGAGTGAATATTAACGTCCCATTGTTCAGCTACACGATGGCTTTTGGGGACGGTCCACGTAACTTTGAAACATGGTCAAGTGACCTGAGCTGGCATCCTCCTCTCTTAACTACCACACCACACCAACGGGAGGACGTTTGAGCTCTCGACAGATTTTAACTTGCATCGATCCCCTACACGGCGGGTCTTCAGTGATACTGGGATCGAACTCATGACATGCTAGCCACGATCCGATGCCTAGACAACTTGGCTACCGCAGCCTACAGAACTTTCAAAGTCATTTAGAATGACGTTGAGGGAACTTTTATAGCGGTATTGTTCTCCTTGTTTAATTCATAAGTTTTGTTACGGGAATTCACATGTAGTTTTAATTTTAAGAAACATAGGCATTTACTCCTGATTAACTAAAAAGAATAAGAAAGCACTTCATACTAGCGTAAGTAATTAGTCACAAATGATTGAACACTGTATCTTGTTGATCATGACGTAAAGTCTTCAATGGAGCTGATTTGCATGCAAATATTTATTCTTACGATTATAAAAAAATATCTATCATTTACTATTTTAAAATATACAGATAGAAACTACAGATTTTTGTACAGTTGGAAGCGACAGAGAAGTTAAACACTACAACGAATCAATGAAATATCTTCCCTATTTTTAGTGGCGTTTATATTTATTTATTTCAGAAAATCCTTAAAATCAACTTTTTAAACCAGTCAATGTGAATGGCTCCCCTACTGGGCAAATATAATAATTAAAGAAATAGCTTTACATGTGAATTCATTCACATAACTGCAGTTATAATTTACAAATTTGCAGATGGAAACTACAATTTTTTTGGACAGGAGGAAGCAATACGCAAGTCAAACATTCTGACGAATCAATGGAGTAACTTCGAAGGTGTTCTTTTTTTGGTGGTGTTTATTTTGTTTATTTCAGAATCAATTTCCTAATGTATTCAAGGTTGCTGGAACACCTACTGAGCCATCATAATAACTCCAGAAAAAAAGGTTTATGCAAACGTATTTTGTTATTCATGAGTTATTAATGTCAAATGCAGTGTTTTTGCGGAAACATTTTGTCATTTGAAAGAATTTAATCCTTAATGTACTAAGAAACCTATGATAATGAGATTAAATTAGAAGCGTTACAGCAGCTTATTTGAAATGAAATTCGAACAAATAAATGTACCAAACAATGCTTAAATTTCATTTTAAAAGAAAAATAACATCACAAAATTTAATCTCGAGAAAAGTTTAATGTTCGTTAAAAATAAACTTTCATTTATTCATTTCATTTATTTCATTCTTACTCATAATGAAAAATGTCCCAAGTTTCAGTTTGTTACAAAGGGGAAATTGTAAACAAGATTTCATTTCCTTATCGGATGAAAATAATCTTTCTAATCCTTTTAGAGCCATTTTGCTTATGAAAGAAAATATTTTTGAAGTAAACAAAACTGTTAAGCGAAATCTATAAAAAATTTTTCAGTAAGTTGCAGACTAAGCATAGTTACAAAAAGTTAATAAAAAGCTATCAAATTCCAGTTATTTTTTGTTGTTGTTGTTATATTTAGTAAGAAAAAATTCGATCGAAATCATGTGTACAATTTTAAAGTTGTTCATGCAATGGACATGGGAATTAAAACTGAAAACAAACACGGAAAAAAAACTAAGCAAAATGCGTATTTTGATTAAAAAAAAGCCATAGAAATAAAATAATATAATTTAACTTAAAAGCATCTTTTTTTTATTATGGATTTAAGACTAGTTCTGAAAACCCTTGTTTGACATTAATTTTCTAATAATACGGAAGGAACAATTCGTAAGCATGCATGTATTGAAAAGTATGCAGTATGCAATATTTATGTATATTGTGTAAATTCATAATATGTTGGGAATAATTGGTTGTGCATATTCCAGGAAACCAGAAGAGTTAATGTAAATGGCAAAACATAACTTCTGTGATGTACTTAGCATGGTTATTATGAGTTTTTAAAATCTACCTTAAGGAATTATTATTCTAATTATTCAAAATGTTTTCAACTTGGTTTGTCTTAAAAATTTATGTGTAATAAATGCAGAGATATAACAAATAAAAACTTCCTTAATTAATATGTTTCAATTTTAATTAGAAATTTAAGGGATAATCTACAAGTTTCATTCACTACAACAACTACATCTTGAATGCCTTGAAATTTAAGCTGCTACTTAGCATTATTTTAAAAATTACGCAGACATGCATTTCAACTCGCTTAGAGGAAAAACCATATTATTATGTTTTGAAATACAAATCAGTGATTGAGGAGACACATAACCCTGTCGGGTTTTAATATCCGATCAGTGAAGTTTGAATGACCATAGAAAATTTTACATCATCCCAGTACTTGTATAAATTGCGCAGCGGTCTTCAAGCTCTATGGAATCGTATAACCCTTATATCTATTAGGTGTTTTGGTGGAACCCTATCATACACTTAGAAAAATTTATCTAAAAAATTACTCGTAAAAAGTACTCGTATTAGATCAACATGTTGTATGCATTCTATATATAAAAAGGAGAAAAGCGACTCACTCATGACTGACTGACTGACTGACTGACTGACTGACTGACTAATCACGAAATCTCTGGAACTATTCAACCTACAGACTTGAAATTTGGTAGACATGTTCCTTTGATAGAGTAGACATCAGCTAAGAAAGGATTTTCCGAAATTCGAAACGCAAGGGGGTTAAGGGCTTTAATAATAATTGTTTCCATGTTTAAACTACTTGATGTACAATCTTGAAATTGGGTAAGCGGATTCCTTTCAGAGAGTAGAGATCCGCTACAAAATTAGTTTGCTGAAAATCGACCCCCAAGTGGCGTTGCAGGGGCTTAGGGGGCGTTATAGATAATTATTTCCATTTTTAAACTATTTGACGCACTGTCTTTAAATTTGATATATATAGATTCCTTTCGTAGAATAATGATCAGTTACAAAATGGGTTTTGTGAAAACAGACTTCTAAGTGGCGTTGCGGGGGATTAAGGGGCGTAATAGATAAATATATCCGTTTTTAAACTACTTCACCTACCTGCTCGAAAATTGGTAGGTAAGTTTCTTCCCTGGAGTAAATATCCGCTACAAAATAGGTTTTGGGAAAATTGACCCCCAAGGGGTGTTGCGGGGCCGGGGGGTTTAAGGGGCGTTATAAATTCCTATTTTTAAGTTATTAGACGTACAGTCTTGAAACTTAGTAAGCAGATTCCTCTCATAGGGTAGAGATACGCTAAAAATGGGTTTCGTGAAAATTGCTCCCAAGTGGCGTTGAGGGGACTTAAGGGGCGTTATAGATAATTATTTCCATTTTTAAACTATTAGACGCACAGTCTTTATATTTGATTAAGAGATTTCTTTCATAGAGTAGAGATCAGCTATAAGAAGGTTTTGTGAAAACAGACCTCTAAGTGGCGTTGCAGGGATAAAGGCGTAAGAGATAAATATTGTTGTTTTAAAACTATTTGACCTACCTGCTTGAAAATTGGTAGGAATGTTTCTTTCATGGAGTAAATATCCGCTACAAAACGGGTTTGGAGAAAATTGACCCCCAAGGGGTGTTGCGGGGGTTAAGGGCAGATATAAATAATTATTTCTTTTTTTAAACTATTAGACTCACAGTCTTGAAATTTGGTTAGCAGATTCCTCTCATAGGATAGAAATACACTGCAAAATGTGTTTTGTGAAAATCGACCCCTAGGTGGTGTTGCGGGGGTTCAAGGGGCGTTATTGATAATTTTTTTGCATTTTTAATTAATTGGACGCACAGTCTTCAAATTTTGCTAAGCAGATTCCTTTCATAGAGCGCAATTCCCCTACAAAATGGGTTTTGCGAAAACAGACCCAAAGTGGCGTTGCGGGGGCTCAAGTGGCGTTATAGACAATTATGCCCATTTTTAAACTGTTAGACGTACAGTCTTGAAATTTGATAAGCAGATTCCTTTCGTAAAGCAGAGAACGCTACAAAATGGGTTTCGCGAATATCAACTACTAAGTTTAATTTCGGGAGATTAAGAGGCGTAATCGATAAATATTTCCATTTTTAAACTACTTGATCATCCTGCTTGAAAATTGGTAGGCATGTTCCTTTCATGAAATAGAGTTCCTCTAACAAAGAGTAAAATGAAAATTGACTCCAAAAATGTTTGCGAGGGGTCAAGAGGAGTTACAGAAAAAAATTCCTGTTTTTAATTGTTAGACCCATATACTTGAAATTTGTTAAGCATGTTTCTTTTGTTGAATAGGGATCCACTAAGAATAAATTTTAAGCAAATCAAGTTCTGGGGGGTTGCAGGGGGTTACTGGGACGTATTGACAAAAAAAATTACTTTTTTCGAGCTACGAGGACTATAATAATTAAATTTGGTTTGCATTTTTCTTTTGTTGAATTGAAATCCGCTAAGAGCGGTAATTTTGGAAAACGGCTCTCAACGGGATTACGGGATATTTATAGCAAAACTTTGCTTTTTTCTGTTAGATTTAGACTTGAAATTTGGCTTGCATGTTCAATTTACGGAGTAGAGATCCACCGAAAATTGGTTTTGTGGGAATCCACTTGGTTTTTGAGTTACGAAAGAGCAAACATCATTCTATGCTTCAATTTTAGAGATTTTTGAAAATACAAATTAGATGAGTTCTGCCCTTTTATTTTTATCAACAGGTGAGAGTTACAGGTATAAGTATATTTTCAATTCAATCGAATTCTTAATGCTAGGACTTAGATATCAATAATTTATACATATATATAAGCAGTAAAAATTTATAAAAACACCATGAAATACCCAGCGAAGCGGGCGGGTAACAGCTAGTTCTATATATA